>JANHFT010008316.1:113838-127440 GCA_032467955.1 Pseudoxenodon macrops | reverse complement strand
AGAGAGAGAGAGAGAGAGAGAGAGAAAGAAAGAAAGAAAGAAAGAAAGAAAGAAAGAAAGAAAGAAAGAAAGAAAGATGATGGCATACAAATGCAGATCTTCCCAAAATTCTGCACGGTTATTCAAATAAAATCAATTTATGTATGAGATGGCTTAGAAACTATTGCTACCACATGTACAGCAGTTTCTAGTAGTTTATCTTCCTTTTGACATGAATATATTTAGCAAATTATATATTCTATGATCCTGATAAATACTGCCTGGGTGCAACACATCATATTAAGTTATGACTTTGGGAGAAGAAGCCACAAATTCTAGGGAGTTTGAACATGTAGGCTAAAGTTGCCGTCTGAACCTCTCTTCCTCTGCTTTGTCATAGACAGGTGCTTGTCCAGTAGAGTGGGAATGTTGCCTATCAGGGCTTTAGCATTGTACTGCAAGACTCCAGCCAAAGTAAACACACAGTGACTGTGAGCATGTGGGGTTGGGTCATTTTTTACAACCTGCTTACAGAACCTGGAGTGTGATCTTGCAGGCTTCAAGCCTGGGCCCCATGCTCCAGGATATATCTCTGTGCAAGGTAGGTACAACCAGAGCATGGTCTTATATGCGGTCGAATGTGCCAAATGCAGGGATCAGATGTTACGTGGTTGCTGAAGTTGAGCCCAGTCAAGTGGTATGGTAGAAAGGGAATAATAGTAGGTATCTTGATGATGAGGTGCAGATTTCTAGGGTTGTGTGGGATTGGACAGACTTATACTTATGACTGAAAAGCATAATTTTGCATTTGATTCTTTGGCTGTTTGTTTCAAATGAACAGGTTTTGTTTCGTAAGTTTGCAGAATTCCATTATTGTCCTGTCTGGTATCTAGATTACAATTTTATTATTAAGGACAAGTGATGTATTTTTTTTCATGCCTAGTCCTGGCCCCAATAAAATCATTGCTTTGGTTTGGAGGAACCAACATGAGCTTATTTATCTTGGGGGGTGGGGGGGAGGACACAATACCATCAGGTTTGAGAACTTCTGCAAGAAACTATAAACCATAATTCACAAACTACAATAGCTGAGTTTAAACAACACATAAAACAAAATCAAACAAAGTAGATCAGTGACTCAGGCCACCTTATCTATGATTTTACTGTTTCCTCAGAGAACATATAGAGTGAAGCAGTCCTTATGTTATTTTTCATTCCAAATGCAAGATTTTCCAATGCTCACACACGTCTACAGCAACAAAACTGAAGCAGGCATAGAACTTTAACTATTCATGTCCTTGGATGCATACACTGACTCACATTTGCCCCATTAACTCTCCTCACATGCAAGGACGTTTTCACCAAGACTACAAATTTAATTCAATATAAAGGCTATAAATTTTGGATTAGTGTTTTTAAAAATATAAAGTATGTGTTATAAAGTTTTGAACTTTTGCTTACACATCATTGAACTCTTCAAATGACTTTGCAGGTGAGAATACATCTAGAAGTCCAATAACCTGTAAAGGGGGAAAAGATATTCCTAAGTAAGCATATATATTAGCCCATTTTTTTCCAATCCATTTCCCCAACTGAAGTATATTTATTATCCTAATCCAGAGTGACTGCTATGTAAATACATGATTTAAAGCATCAAATCCTGTTTTATTTTCATTGTTCTATTGTGGCCATGTTTTTTATATATCAATTTGTACTAAAAAAAATAGCTACTCTGCAATAAAGCAACTAAAGAGTCATTTTATATTTGGGTAGAACTTCTACTGGCACCCAATGTGCATTTCAAAATAATAATAATAATAATAATAATGATGATGATTAATGGAGATGTATTGACAAACTCCGGTGAAGGACCGTTCACTACATCTTACACAATATTTTGACTTTGCCGTGATCTATCCAACTTGCATTAGATATGACTGCATTAGCCCTAAGGGACCAAAATCAATCCATTGGGATGTTACAGATATAGCTCTGATCACCTAAATTAGAGGAGCTGAGATCCACCTGCATGCAGTCTTTATAAAATGGCTTATTTGTTGGAAATGCCACAACAAAGAAAAATGTTACTATATGTACAAAATACGTGATATATGTGCAAAAAGATAAAAAGTACTGGAAACAAATTTATTAAAATATACTGAAAATACTGAAAATAAAAACTGAATCAAAACCACAAATATTTTATTAAGAATGATTCAGAGAATGAAATGCATCATAATTGATTATGCTGACAGTGGCGAGATGTTGCCAACAATATAAAACTGAAATATTAAAATTGGAGAATGGAGTATGTGGTATTTTTATACAGTTTATTTGCAAATAACAGCAATTACTTCCCGTTCTTAGCTTCAGTTAATGACCATGGCATTCACTTAATAACCAATATGTTTGTTTGACAATCCCAAAAATGTCATAAAACCGGTTGCTCATGTGACTGACCTGATTCCACTATGGTTATAACTCGAGGACTACCAGTTCTTGGGACTGGAATTTTAGTTAAGCAATGTGATTGTGAATCGCAACATCACGTAACTACATTGCTTAGCAACAGCAATCTTGGCAAAGTTCAAAAACGTTTTGCAGAACCATGCTAAAGAAAACTAATATAGACATCCTGGGGCTTGCTATAACTCGTCACTATCATGCTAAATACACTAAGATCACTGATCGCTGCTATTATTAATTGCATTTAATAAAACCAATATTATACAAGTAGTCCTCGACTTATGACCGGATGCTCAGAGACAGTTTGAAATTATGACTCCAGACCCTGAAAAAGCACTTACAACCCAGATTCAAGGATCTCACGGCCACCTCCCTGCAGTCATAGGACTGCATTTTGGGCGTATGATCCAATATGATGCAAAAAAACTGAAATGAATGACTTAGAGGCAAACATATATTAAGAGATAGCTAGTTATATTAGGAGACTTTTTGAAAGACTTTTCTAAATTTATGGGAATTTTAATTATGGTGGGTCAAACATTAAAAGAAAAAAGCAGAGCACTAGCTTGTGACCCTTGAAGCAGCTCATCTCTTTCCAAGACCACATATGCCAAATTATGGAGGCTCCTCTTACAATCATAATGACAGTGCAATTCCACTCCGTGTTTTGTAGCTATTCTTCTGAAGTGTTCATGGTTGTAATATCCATCCATATGAATATTCAATCCAAGTTACATGTGAAAACTTTTCACTGACATCAGAAGTAGTATTAAAAAAGTAATGGACTTTTACTGAAAGATCTTGCTAAATATTCAATGTCAATAATAAAAACCAAGGTAGGCCTGCCCTTAATGAGCAATCAAAAATAAATATATGGGCAAATATAGCCTTTTAAGCTGAATGTTTTGCCAGTTATATCAATATATTTCAGTAATAATTTCTTCACACACAATTACAGTTACAAACTACTAGTCTTTATTACGGTACATTCAGTGCTCTGACATTATCTACAGAAGAATGAAACCTGATAGTCCTTGAATAATAGCAATAGCATTTAAGACTTTACAGCACTCTCTAAGCAGGTTACAGTCAGCATATTGATCCCAACAATCTGGGTCCTCTTACTGACCTTGGAAGAAGGGAAGGCTGAGTCAACCTTGAGCCTAGAAGTGGGCAAAGTCAGCCTGCAATACTGCATAATAACCACTGGGCCACTATGGCTCAGTATAAAAATATATATTTAGAAACAAGGCACAATGCAACAGGAACTATAGTTTGAACTGTTATGTTCAAAGAATTGACAATCTGATCATACAGGCTCATCTGCATAATTTAGTTGTATTGGTCTTCCTAGCATTTAAAGAGAAATTAGGAGGTGCTTTTATAAAACAACTTTTCCACACTTTCATTATTTACTAATATATTTGAAGAAGTATTTTGATTAAAAGCAGATTAGCTGTACAGTACTTCAAAAATCTCCATCAGTTCAATCATTTGATTCATGCAGCTGCTTATTTTAAATCAGTGGCTCTAGAAATGAACAAGGAATTAGAACCAAAAGAAGCAATACTATTTGCAAAGAACAAAAAATAAACACCTCTAAACAATAAAACGAAATGTGCCTAGCGGTCTTTAAAAAAAAAATCAACCAAATTCTAATCAAACAAGATAAGAACTAACAACTCATCTGACAGGGTTGCTTAACCTGGGCAACAACTGCACTAGAGGAAGAAATGTTTTTGCAATATTGCGTTCCAGAAATACAGAGAAGCTATGAAGCATTTCACAACAGGCTCCAGAGTTGCAGATTGCAGAATTATAACAGTTATATTATTTCCTCAAATTTGACTCTGTTCTTAGTTAACAGGAGAATAAATACTGCACTACTATATCCCCTCCACTGTCATTCTTTGCTTGAAGACTGACGTCATTTTCATTTCATTATGGCTGACATGTAAACTGCCAAAGGCAAACTGATGGATTGCAGTGTTCAGTCCCAATGTGGGAAAGGTGCTTTGGATTCAGCCCCATCATATTCGTTGTACCTGTGAGTGGCCCTGTAAAGAAATCTTTCAGACAGTAGTTCTGCATGAGCGTGACCAACCCTTCTCCTGCTCAGAGACTTCACTCGTAAAGTGACCCAGAGTTAACAAACAGTTCATATTCAACTTTGCTCTGAAACAAAATACAATTATGATTTGTGTCAAACTCACATTTTCATGTTTCATATGTTTAAGCAGTCGCAGTTCGCGGTAGGTCCTTTTGGCATGTATGATAGACTGAAATGGTCTGGATAATTTCTTCACTGCCACACGGAGGCCAGTTTTGGCATCAAAAGCAGAGCTATAAAATCATTAAAAAAATAATAATTAATGGTGTAATCAGTGTTAGCATTTTATTATGAAAAGGTTATCATTTATCTTATTCTTTTGAGAGAATGTAACTAACTTTTGTAACTTAGAATATGAACGGCAAAAGAGGTTGAAAATTTTTCTTGCCGTAAACTTGGAAAAATAATTATTATATGATGTTCATTCTAATATACTATATTAAATGAATAACTTTGGGAATTATTTTGGCTTTATAAAGAAACAATGAAAAATCTTGCAATCATATGACTAATAACACAGAGATATGACAATGACTTCCTGTAAACTCCTTGAAAGTTTCAACCTCAAAATCACATATTGTGACATTTCCTAAACAAAAGCTCCCTATATCCTGAAGCACGATGTATGCCTCACAGAAAGCCAGTTGTGGAAATAAAATCCAAACTGCTCCTCAGATCTTTAGATTGAATAACTTCTCAGACATATCTAGACAATGTTTTTTTCAGACACTTGGAAGTGGTAAAATGTTGAAATTTTATTGCCATGGTTTCTGATCTAATCAGATTGACAGACAACATTAAAGAGATAATGCATACTCATTTCCACATATTAAAAAAATCCAGACCATATTTTTGTAATTGTTATTAAATAGAGAAAAAGTGCAAAATGTACAAACCACCCATCAGATCTGAAGATGAAACAGATATTGTGTATCTGACCACACCAACAGTTCAGTAAGAAATAATTTGACTGTATTTGAATAGAAAAAGCATTTGTCAGAATAAAATTATTTCAGTACATACTTTCATTATAGGAAGCCAATGTAGGCAATGTAGGCTCAAATTTCTGTCTGTTTTCTGTTAAAATGTATCCAAAAACTAACGTACCCATATCGTTTTAGCTTGAAATTGAAAGGAAAATCTTTTTTCACTCTTCTCCAGAGTCAGCCATGCCTGTGCTAAATTTGAAAATAATTCCTTATGTGTTATTAACTACACTGAACTGAACATAAAGAGAGACATTCCCACAATGGATACCCAATTATTTAAGACTGGCAGGTGTTCTTGCAAAATGTCTGTATTGGCACAGGAAGAACTGATGTCATACACCACTAATTGACTTGATTCCTCATCATGCCAAACTAGTTTCAAGGAAAGGTCCATATCTAATCATCTTCTCCTCTTCCTTTATATAAGCAGGTGGGCAGTTTTTATTCTAATCTTCTAAGAATACTTTTGAGGTCTAATATGAATCCTAAATGCATATGTATTCAGTTAGACAAAAATTATGTATGCATGACATTTTGCTCTATCAATTTACCAAGAATGCAAAACCTATCATGACTCTTCTGGGTCATTGTCAAACTGGCCATCCATGGAATAATTTACCAGAAGATAATTGTCTGAGAACAGAAATGTTTCTGATCTTGCAGACATGGCGGTTTATGGTTCAGCGTCTTCTAGAACACCAGAAACCAGATCTAGTTTAGAAGATTAGCTTCTGGGAAATTGCCAAATTTTTCTCAGATTCGTTGCACTGGCATGTTTAAAAAGTTCCAGTAACCAGGCAGTCTAGTGGGCATCAAAGTGCAATAGGCACATAGAAGTATGCATGTGGGTGTCTTTTGTGCAATAACCAGGAAATCTACGCAAGGTATTTTTATTTATTAAATTTGTTTGCCACCCATCTTGCTGCAAAGTGACTGGCAGGTGTATGGACTGCATTTATATCACCTGACTACAATGAGATTGAATTTACTGCAAATGAATCCAATAATTTCTTCTTCTGGCTATTGTTTCAGATTCTTACAACAATCTTACATGAACAGATAGATACCTTGGATACTTACTTGGATGCTAGCCTGGATTCTTCAACCTATCTATAACGTTTAATTAAAATTAACTGATCAAATTATATACTGAATATAGTGGATAAATCCTTAATCTTGATGCTAAAATATTTGCAAAACCACTGTTTTACACCAAGCAAAAGGAAATATAGCACACCAGATGCCTCTTAATGCTTAGCACTCTTATAGTATTTGTTCAAGTATAATAATGGCAAACTAAAACAAAGAAGAATTTAGTTTACAATTAGGAACTTCTTTTAGCTTGTGCAATGAATACACTGTAAAATATTTTAGATGACTTAGAAGTGCTCATCACCATATGCTCCAAAATTACTAACTGCAAGAACCCTTGGGTGCTCTGCGCTACAAAGATAATGGGTGACTTCATGGATACGTCCATGCAACTCTCATGGCACTAGAAAAGTGTTTTTAAAATTCCAAGTATGTTCATCAGTCCACCAAGATTGAAGTTCTGAATTATGGCTACTAGAAAAAGACTCATAGTACTCAACTCCAAACTTCAGTTTGAATTATTTCAAGATATGAAGGTAAAAAGCCCTTTGAAGAATGAAAAGAATCAGAGAGAGAAAAAGTATTTCCTTCAACAGCAATGCCCCACCCTAATGTCAAGAATCATACATTGGATAGGTGGGATTAATTGGATTAAGCCAAATGCCATCTCACAACAAGGTCCCTTTTTGCTGCCTTGAAACACAAACCACCAAATTGTTAGAAGAATCCACAAAAATATTCTGTTTTATCCTGAGCCTGAATGCCTATGGAGATTCTCAGTCACCCAGGTCTTGGTTGTCCCAAAGGTGCTTTTTCAAGAAGCAACTGGACTTTGTTTTTCTTTGAACATGTTTCGCTTCTCATCCAAGAAGTTTCTTCAGCTCTGACTGGATTATCCAGTGATAGCTGAAGAAGCTTCTTGGATGAGAAGTGAACCATCTTCAAAGAAAAACAAGGAAGTCCAGTTGCCTGAGTTTATCCTGAGCCCTTAAAATGAATGTTCTTGTCAGCTTAAAGCAGGAACTTGCAGAACAATTTATACCTGGAGGTATATAGAGAATGATATAGTATCTAATATAGACAACTTTTTCTCCTTTCTTATTCAATTGAGACGACATAATACACCGCAATTTCTAATGCTAAAAGCATTCGCTGAAATGTTATCCTGAAAAACTATAATATGGTAGTTCTCAACTTACAATCATTCAGTGACTGAAGTTACACCACCATTGAAAAAAGTGACTTACAACCATTTTTCACACTTATGACCATCACAGCATCTCCAAGATCATGTGATGAAAATTAAGGCTCTTGGCAACTGCATGTATCTACCATGGTTGCAGGATCCTGAGGTCATGTGATCATCATTTGTGACCTTCCCAGCCAGCCAGGTCAAGTCCATGGGGGAAGCCAAATCCGCTTAATGACCATATGCTTCACTTAACAATCATGGCCAAAAGGTCATAAAATTGGCTATGACTCACTTAAAGCAGACCTGCTTAACAACAGAAACACTGGTCTCAATTACGGTCATAAATCTAGGACTACCTTAAATGTATAGTAAAAGAACAATGAGAATATTTAGATTAAGTGAATATCCAGACATAGTTAATTATTTTCCTGCCTTAAGCTGTTTGGAGGAAAGGGGGAGAATATAAATATTTAAAACTTTGGAGCTGGCCACAGTGTAACAGAACTACATTGGTTTCTCAAGGAAATGACACTATATCCTATTCATATTTACCTGAAACTGAATCCCATTGAATGCCTTATTTTTGAATAAGGAGTAGGAACTAAAATCTAAGTCTAATTTAAATCTTTGAGGCTACACCATAAAATACAATACTAAATTAGGAAATTTAATAATCATCTGTATGAATTTAAAATATACTGTTTTTCTCATGTGATGAAATTTTGGTATATAATGATGTCTCAGATTCTCAAAACTAGGAGTATAACATAAATAATCCATTTCCTAGAAGTATAAACATTAGAAAGAAAACCTGGGTGCTAAACCTTTAAAAACTGAAGTACATTTTTACAGATATAAAAGTATGCTGACTCTCTGTACATCTTTCCATGACTATAACATACGTAGCATTTCTAGATTGGCTGAAATAAATCATTAAAGTTTACATAAACAAACTCTTAAAATATACTAAACACATTTTGTTGCCAAAAAAGCATGTCCAAACTGAATTTGAAATGGCTGTATAAAAATTTGTATCCAGAAACTCATAACTTTATGTGCCTTTATTTGAAATATTTCAAACAATAGATTGAACAAAAATATTCATAGACCCAAATAGTCAGTAGGCATGTACATTTATTAAAAAAAAACTTAATGAAATGCATTTTAATATTATTCCAATGTTCTTTCCGTAGAATAAAGGCAGTCCTCAACTTGCAATAGTTGACTGTTCGAACTTACAACAGCACTGAAAAATGACTTATGACCGTTTCTCACACTATTGCAGCACTTTCCCCCCCCCATGGTCATGTGATCAAAATTCAGACCCTTGGCAACTGATTAGTATTTATGACAGTCATGTGATCCACCTTTTGCGATCTTCTGAAAAGCAGAGTCAATGGGGAAGCCAGATCCACTTAACAAATGTATTACTTGCTTAACAACTTTAGGGAGTCACTTAACAACTGTGGCAAAATAGGTTACAAAATGCGGCAAAATTCACTTAACTGTCTCTCACTTAGCAACAGAAGTTTTGGCCTCAATTGTGTTTGCAAGTCAAGGACTATCCGTATATGATGCATTTTGAATAATGGTATACTATTTCAATGTTTCTCCTGGCACAATGTTATCTGGGAGGTTCAATGCTGAATTTCAGTAACGTAGAGCATTTAGAGAAGCCATGAGAGACTAATACAGTATGAGCTAAAAGCACTGATATGTCTATTGACTAATCCTACTGCATTTGTTAAGCAATGTATTTGTCAAGAGTACTTTACTTCCTTCTGATTTTTTTTTAATCAGAAAAAAAGGAAAGATTTATCAGCCTGACTTTTAATGGGTTTAAAAAAAAAGATTCTAATGTAATAATATTCAGGCATGCTGTACAAAGCAATACCAGCAATATTTACTTAAGCTCCACAAACATTCGTGGAAAATAAAAATACTGTCTCATCTGGAATGTATCCTCCTATTCATTACAAAAAAATTGGAGTGGCAGAGTGAATTTATAGAATCTATAAGCTATTCCAATAAAATATTATGACTAGAGGCAGTAATCATTATAATCATTTTTAAGATGCCTACAATGTTAGCAAAATTTACGTATTTCTACAAAAGTAAAAAGGTAGGCTGCATCTGCTTTATTTACTGTCTAACTTAACATAGGTGTTATTTATAATGATTTGTCATTGAATCTGGTTTCCTTGAATCTTCTTTCTCCATGAGGTATAACTACTGTATAATATTTTTGTTATACTAATTCACATCAGAAAATACAGTGCAAAATGTCCTTAGGAGAAACATTACAACTTCCTCTTCTAATTTACATTATTCCTTTTCAACTATTTTACAGTGTCCTTATGCTCAGCCTATACAACCCACAGCTTCTTCTATTTAGAAGAATATGCTGAAGTATGCTAACTTTATTTAAGAAAGTGCTATTCATACTCTCAGAAAATTCAGTTTGGTAATGTTGAAATTCAAATCCATGAAGCCTTAGGTCAGTCTTGGTCAGCCTAACATGCTCACAAACTTTGTAAGAAGAAAAGCAATGGAAGAACAGAAAGGATTATATAGCTTCTTTCAGGATAGAGGAGATGAAAGCAACAGATTTGGCTGGCTAACTCACTCATCATGCAGGGCTGAAGTCATGCTTTATTGATGTAGGCCCAATAGAAAGCAACATCACCCTAACAAGAAACATTTTTTGCCTGGAAAGATCCTGAAGTCATCAAGGTACTCATGCTTTTCCCTCAAAGCCAGATCTCTGTCTAAGACAACCTGCCCAGCAATTCCAAACTGAAACTGGGACAAGAATAATTAAGCAATTCCTCTCTCTGAAAGCCTATCATTTAGGCACCAGAAAAGCAAGATAGCTTATGCATATTTCTTAAATTTTTCTCTGGCCTTTCCTCCAGCTTAAGGCGCAGAACAAAACACACAATTTGTCGTCGTCGTCCGTTCCCCCCATTAACCCCAGGAGGTAAACTGAGCCAAAAGAGCAACCGGAGGAAGGAAGAAAAAGTCCAAAACTGGGCAACGAGCTGGGGTGGGTTCGGTTTGCACTTGGGGTTTCCGAGTCCTAGTCCAGCAGGGATTATACCACCTACCGGATGGTTGCTCGGAACAAAATAAGTAGAAAGCGTCCACAAGGGAAAACGAGACTGACAGGACAATGTGATTGTAGAATAAAGCATAGGAGGGAAGCATAAATCTACACGCCCGGACTTTAGAGAGCGAAACAGAACAGCCCAAACCAGTTCCTTCTGATACCGCAACTTGAACAAACCTCCTTTTGGGCTGTGTGTGGGGGGGGGGGAGGTGAAAGCATGCTAAAACCAACCATCCCGAGAGGCTTACAAAAAAAAAACTGGCAAGGAATAGGATCCCCACCGGGGTGACAGGCCTCGGTGAGAATGGGGACAACTGCACGCCGGGCGGCGCTGCAAAGAGATGCGCTTTCCGCCCTTTGGATGCAGCGCAGACGGCGACGTTTCCTCCTTTTTTCTTGGAATGGTTGCAACTCACCAGACGGAGCCGTAAGCTCCAGAACCCACCGGAGAGAGGTTCTGGTAACGCTCCGGCACCTCCCAGATCGTCTTGTTCAGCTCTTGCCGGTAGAACTTGGGCCGCTCCTGGGTCATCTCGACCCCCAAATCCGCCCCACCCAGCGGGGCCGGGAGGGAGGAGACCCTCGAACCGGGGACCTCGGCTCCACCCCCTGCAGCGAAAGGGAGTTTCCCGCGCGGAGGGAGGAGGTGGGAAAGTCGCCCGCTCCTAGCTGCAACTTCGGTCGCTTGGCCGCGGCTCGCCCCGAGCGCCTTGCACCGCTGCTGCAGCCCTTCCTCGGGAGGAAAGGAGAAGGACCGCTGCAGGAACAGCGGCCGGAGCAGGGGGAGGGGGGGACACACCGCAAGCGCTCACTTCTCCAGGCTGGCCAATCCCTGACGGGAAAGGCCACCTAGGGAGCAGGCAAGGTCTCTAAGGAGACCGGAGCTGGTTTAAGAGTCGAGCGGGGACCCGAGCAATGACGAAGTCACGCCAGTCTGACTTCTCCGAACCTCTTCCTAGATCCTCGACCAATCGATCGCAGAGGTATCGCGAGATCCAGGGCTCGGAATCGCTAGAGGCAATGCCCCAATATGGAACCTGATTCTTGCGGCCTATATGAGCCCAGCCCTCTAGGATGGTCTCGCGAGATCTAGAAGTAAGAGAGAGGGAGAGAAACGGAGGAAGGCGGAGTTTGAGGCAATCGTAGGTGTTGCCTTCCTGGGGGTGTGGGGGGGGGGGGGTTAGTTTGACAGCGCCAGCCCGCTTTTATATCTTCTTGCTTTTTCTCCCCGTTACTATGGGGAAAAGGCTGCAGCTCGGCGAGGAAGCGCCGTAATCTTATTTGCGACATTTCTAAGGCAGCCTCTTTGATTTAGCGATGAATGTGAATTCCTGTAATGAAAAGTGCTTTCTTTTTTCAGCTCGTTTTTGCTTAACTAAACTAAACTAAACTAAACGCCTATCCAGGTCATGGAAGCAACTAGACTTTCTGGTTTTTTTTTGAAGACGCTTCGCTTCTCATCCAAGAAGCTTCCTCAGCTTAACCAGCCTAAATTACTGAAACTGCTGGATTTCCGTTTAATTTATATCCAATTTGCTTTACTCCACAACAGTGTTGCCCAGCCTTACTCAAGAAATCAAAAGCGCCCACACTGCTTCATTTCCTTGTACTGACCCAGTGTTGATGCCATATATTCACCCCAGGAACAGGATCTGTAAGGGGAACCACGCTTTATACATTACATTAACTTCAACTTATTTGTTAAACGTACATTAGCCACCCATTTCACACAAGGTGATTGAGGGCGACCTACAGGAATAAAAAAAAAAAGTAAAAATCCATTTAAAATGTAGAGGACATATCAGATATTAGGCATTCCGCTCTGCGGAACAGATACTCCTTGGAAGAATGCGAAAATAACACAACCCTAAATCTCACGTTAAAAAGTCGATCCCTCAGGAACGCCTCTGGCCGTCTCAAAACGGCTCGCAATTCTGCAGCAGTTTCGGACGCTGCGACCTGCCACGCCACCTGCTGATTGACGGGGACCCATCAGAAACCAGTTGCCCGAACAATCGCTCGGACTGGGACCCCGAAAGGCGTTCTTGCCCCTTTGAATGTCTGGTCGGCTGTGCCTATGACTTGAAACTTCACCCGCAAGCAGAATTGACGGCGGATACGTCACAATTCCCTGTCTAGCGACAGCACCTCGTTACCGCACGCCAGGCGGAGTTTTTAACCCTTGCCCCGCTCCCTGACCCCGCCAAATCCGGCGAAAACCGAAAGGGAAAACAGCGGGCTGCGGAGGGGGAAGCGCATGCGCTCCGCACATGGGACAGGGGGAGGCGGCCGAGGAGCCTAACGCGCGGCTTCGCCCTCCCATGCAGAGGAGGAGGGGGCGGTGCCGTACGCGCTTGGAAGAACCGGGGGGCGTGGCTTTCCTTAGTAGCCCCAGCTCAGAAGGAAGTGACAGCAGCGGCGGCGGCGAAGAAATTTGGTGGCGCGCACAACGGCGCGCGAAGATACCGGCCGTACGCACGCGCCGGCCGGCCCGCCCACGCCCGGCGCAGGCGCAAGTAACATCTTTAGAGCGCACGCGCGAGAGCTCAGCGGGGCTGCCGTCGCTGGCCGCCATGGAACGGAAAGGTGAGCGCGTTGGGCTTTTTTTTTGCTCCGGTTTCCCCCCCACCCCCCCTTGGAAACGTTTTGCTTCTCATCCAAGAAG
>JANHFT010008316.1:92105-103741 GCA_032467955.1 Pseudoxenodon macrops | reverse complement strand
TGGCGACACCCACGAGGCCACTGACAGGACTGGCTCCATGATGTCATCGCCAAGTTACTACCGGTTCTATAGAACCGGTAGGAACCCATCTCTGGAGTGAAGGTGCTTATCAGGAGACTTGAGTTCCAGACCTCCTTTAGGCACGGGGAAAGCTGGCTGGGTGACTATCTTAGCTCAATCTACCTTATAAGTTGTTGCCATGGGGGAAAATAGAAGCTGGGAATATTAGGTACGTTCATCATCTTCAGTTTAACAATAAGCCAGAATAGATTAAAAAGTCAGAATAAATAAAATAATAATTCAGTGGTTATAGATTTAAGCCATTTGACAACATATTTATATTTAGTCCTCACTGTATTTTCAGCAAGATGCTTCGGGCAGTTTCTTAACATGTATTTGTTAACTATTATGTTCAACAATTTGCTTTCCTTATTTCCATTCTTTATTTAGATAGATTATTTAATATAATATCTGAAACTGCTCTAAATTCTCTCTTTTGTGGGCTGAGAGTATAAAAAATGAAATTAAGAAATATTTTTGAAAATCAATTGATTAAAAAAATTAAGGTAAAACTGTGGCTAAATAAATAGTTTATAATATAGATAATTATAGATCAGGTATGCACTCTTTTTTATGTCATCTTAATTTATTTAAGAATAATATTCATCATATATTCATTAGATATCGCCATATTGCTTCTTTTCCGATGCATTCTCAAAGTGGTAGACATTGTAGAACTTTATATGTAATGGCTTTATGGTAAATTTGAGAGTCATGTGGGCTTCTACACACTGTCTTTTTACAGCTATGCCAGGCCAAGAGCATCTTCCAGAATAGATGCCAATCTATGGTAAAATTAGGTTTTCCTTCTGGTTGAAGCCATCCATTTCTCGTAAAAATACCAGTGAGCACCTATGCTAATGGGAGTGACCCTTGATACAAAACTGGAAAATAGCTTAGAACAGATTAGTTTATGAATCTCTGAGTCACGCACACCCTGCCCTCTCCCAACATCTGGACAGCTCTCATTCTGCAGGTGTTCAGGAAGGCCTTAAAGACCTAGTTGTTCTCTCAGACCTTGAGGTAGGGATGCATGTGACACTCCTTTGTTAGGAGCGACTGAGTTTTTGTTATGATTGTTTCATTGTTGATGTTTTTGTCTGGACTATCATTGTGGTATTTCTCTCACTGTTGTTTTAAAAATTTATGTTATTGTATCTAAATTCTGTTTTAAATTGTGAGCCGCCCAGGGTCATTCTGGAATTGGATGTGCCAAAATAATTTTTTTGTTTAAAACCCTCTATTTTCCTATCACTAGATAAGTGATAGAGGATTGTTACTGTATATCTGCACTATGCCTTCAATGAAAATCTTTTCCAGTGCTCAGAGAATCTCTAAAGTAAGCCCAATTTTAGGGAAACCAACTGGGAATGACACTAAAAGGCTTGTTTTCAGAAGTGGGTGGGCCTGAAAAGGTTTGCATTCTTTGAAAACTTACTGCACAATATTTTGAATCATAAATAGGTTTACTATAGACAATAATAACCTGAGATCTGACTTTAAAAAAAAGAAGAGGACTCTATATATCTAGCCTTATCTTTAAACAGCAGTTTAGTCCTTACTTATTCTTTATTCCTCTCCTTATAAACTTACAAGTTGAACATTTGTGCTGTATCTTAGGCCTGAAACTCAACATCGTGGCCCTACTGCCCATGCAGAGAATGACCTTCCTGAACAAGAAGAAGAAATACTGGGATCAGATGATGATGAGCAAGAAGATCCCAATGATTATTGCAAAGGTATGCAATTACAATTCTACATTTTCAGTGTGTTATGTTTTAGGCCAATAACACTAGGCTAATATTATGACGCTGAAACCTTTACATAAGCCACATTATGAATTTGCTTTTAAAGGAAAACAAGGATCCATTTATTGAGATGAAATGATGGCTTAAAATATTTAAAACTGTTTATAATAAGAGCAGTTATATCCTAAGGTATGTCTTTGTTACACTAAACAATTTAATATAATAACCTCAAGATGAAGGAATATGGTTGTTTCAGGTACTGTATATTTTATGTACCTAATATACCTTGGGCATGAAAGTCAGCTAGGTAATTTTGGGTTAATCACTCTCTTAGCCCAACTCACCTCACAGGGTTGTTGTTGTGGGGAAACTAAGAACAGGAAGGAGTTAGGTATGCTCACTGCCTTAAGCGATTTATAAAAATAAAGGCGGATTAGAAATAAACTTAGATAAATAAACATTTAAATGGTTCACAAATTGCAGAAGGAGCTGCTCTTGCCCTTTGATGGGCAACAAGATTCAGACTTTACTCTGCTTGGTCAGGGTGACAACTAGTTTGTTTGGACACACTTTGAAGGAAAGCTTGGAGTGCAGTCTGAGTAAGTGCACAGTGCTTTGTGTATACAGAGCTGGCTTGCAATGAGAATTTATTCCAGGTCTACTTGGTGAAAACAACATGCCTAGGGAATTGCACAATCAAGTTTCTCCAAGCAAAAAGGGTTCCAGCTTCTTGCACACTTAAAATTCAGTTACTGTCAAGATATCCCAACGAAATAATTACTTTTATTCATAGAAGGGTTACAAAAATTAATACTAGAAGTAATTTAGGAAATCATAGTGACACAAAGTTTCAGAACCATGTCAAAGCTTTCATTAAAATTATACTATAAGGCATTAGAAAAGGAAAAATAGTTTAATAAACATGAACATTTTAGAAGTAAAACACAGTTAAAGAAATGGTTCAGTAGCCCAGAAAATGAAAGAAAAAGTCAATAGCCTTTAAATGTTTGATAGAAGTAAATGCCTATATGCCTAGTATTTTCTGATTTACCTTCTAGTTAGTAGGAAAGAGGGATTCATGGGAATCCCAGTCATCACATAGAAAAAAGGCCTACAGTTAGAAAAAGTGTTAGATATTGTAAAAATGGTAGAATTCTTTGTGTTCAAATTACTATGTAAATATATTTAATACTACTAATATAAAAAGCACTTGTGTGATATATGATATAGCAAAGATTAAAAATTTCTTCCACTGAAATGCATTTCTTCCTCTTCAGTGAAAAAGAATTTCTAAAATCTACTAATTATTGAATACCTGTTAATGGTAATTCTGGTTACATGAATCCAGTATTTTAGCATCTCTCAACAAAATACAGGTAGTCCTTGCTTAACAATCATTTGTTCAGCAACCATTTAAAATTAATGATGGTGCTGAACAAAGGGACTTATGACCGGTACTTGACGTAATGGCCATTGAGGTGCCCCCCGCAGTCATGTATGAAAATTTGGGTGCTTAGCAATTCACCTGCCCTTTTGATTGACTGCACGGGCACTGCAGTTGCCCCCATCTGCCCTTCCCAATCTCAGTCGCTCAGCAGTGAATGCAAAACTACTATGGCACTGAAGGTCAGGCCTGCCATCCACTTCATCATACCCAGGAGTGCTTATTAAAATGCAGTATTGTATTAATTTAGCTTGATTTATTGGCTTTTATATTGTAACATTTTCTGAGTTGTCTGCATTTGAGTCTGTATAAAGTTATGCAAATAAATTTACCTTTTTCTGTTAAAGTTACAACATAACCTCAATTTAATTGTGTTGATTTAATAATTCATTATACATTTTGTAGGTGGCTATCATCTAGTAAAAATAGGAGATCTGTTCAATGGAAGATACCATGTAATCCGAAAACTGGGATGGGGACACTTTTCTACAGTGTGGTTATCGTGGGACATCCAGTAAGTCTTTGTTCTTTGGTTGGAGTTTCTGTAAATTGTTCAACAACAATAGATAAACAGCATTTTTTTCTTTATCCTATTATTTTGAAATCCAGCATTCCTACTGTGTTTTATAAACAGTGATATGGATATAATGATCAAATTATTTTGTCAGGATTCATGTTTTATCCCTTTGTATCATTTGCTCATAGTTGCGTTTCATAGTCCTTGGGGATGATACTTAATTAAGAATGACCTAGAGCAGGGATCCCCAACACCCGGTCCGTGGACTGGCACCAATCCATGGCATGCCAGAAACTGGGCCGCGCAAATAAGTGAAGCCCCATTCGCGGGATGTAGGAAGCACACAAAACCACACACACTCCGGTCTGCAGAAAAACATTTCTCCACAGAATCGATCCCTGATGCCCAAAAGGCTGGGGGCCGCTTATCTAGAGTAAGGTCTCTCCAACCACCCTCTGCACACACTCATCATCCATAGGACATAGTTCTGAACTCTCATATTTTTATCTGTCAGCATTATGTGGTTCCTAAAACACTTTGAAATTAAACTTTGTGTCCATTAGGGGGAAGAGGTTTGTGGCAATGAAAGTTGTAAAGAGTGCTGAACATTACACAGAAACAGCTTTGGATGAAATTAAATTGCTGAAATCTGTGAGTATACAGACGTAAATTATTACAATATAACGTCAAGCTTAAAATTTTTAAGACAGGAGGTTGGTGGTTCTTTCATATCTGTTTTTCAAAGTTGTGAAAAGAAGCACTCTTTGTCACAGCTGGCTGACCTTGCATGTCCTGTTTCCTTTCAGATGTAGGCAATAAGAGAAATTTCAGTTTTTGTGTGCTTAAAATATGGATGGATTAGTTAAAATGATCCTTGAGAGGGGAATTTTGATATACTGCTCATGTCATCATCTGCAGATATCATTAACATTCTCTAATAGTATGTTTCCAGGAGAATTTTATGATTGAAAATGGGAAATGCAATTTCATGAGATGGAATATGAATTATTGTCTAAGACCGGATAATTTGGCTATATGCTTTTTTTTTTTAAAAGCTGGCATGTTAAGAAAAAGAAGTGCTAATGTGAGAATGTAGCTATCTTAAGACAATCAGAAATGATGATGCATTTGAGTACTAACTCTTAAAAAAGCAATAAGAGGAGCTGGAAAAATATTAGGAGGTTTGGAGGGAACTTCTTGTACTCATTTTCTTCTTCATTTTCTTTGACATTTTTCTCTCTCCTTTATACAGGTTCGCAACACTGACCCAGATGATCCAAATCGAGACAGAGTAGTTCAGCTTTTAGATGACTTCAAAATCTCAGGAATTAACGGTTCCCGTATCCTTTTAATAGAACACATCACAAAGCATGGGTTCAAACCATACATTTACATAGCCTTTAATGTATCATAACACTAATTTCTTGTTCAGACATTATAATTTATGGGGCTTTGACTTTGCTGTGGTGTATAATAGCAGAATTATTAGTACTTACATCCTAAGCTTATCCAACTATGCCGACATGCTTGTTAGAAGCCAGGGTCCTTTTTTTATTCAAAAAAAAAAATATGTATAGCTTTTTTAAACTGGAGAAAAAGTCAGATTCCTTTCAGATTATAGTGGAAAGAGGTTTATTTTTGTATTGGAATCTTTAAAAATTAATAATTTCATCCCATGTGGTTTTAATCTGATGTATAACCTCTGCGTTCAAATATGAAATGGTCTATAAATCTATTAATACTGTACCATCACCCATGTTTCCTGATAGCATTCAGTCACAATACTATAAGTATTACAGATGCTGTAAAGAAGTTAATGCAGACAAAAAGAAATACTAATACAAAATGTCAAGAGCAATTTCATTATTGGAATAGTCTAGAAATTCACCCTTGACTCATCTCAGATATTTGTATGGTATTTGAAGTTTTAGGGCATCATCTTCTGAAATGGATCATCAAATCAAATTATCAGGGGCTTCCACTACTTTCTGTAAAACAAATCATCCTTCAGGCAAGTTTCATATCTCTTTGATATATTTCAGTACTAATTTTGCTTTTAAAATGTGTTAAAAATACTTTCGTCTTTAGGGTTTATTAGCAAAACATGCTCTTGAATGGGTGAGATATAGATAGTCCTCTAGTTACAATGGCATTTGGGATTGGCATTGCTATTGCTAAGCAATGCGGTTGTAAAGCATGACATCACATGGCCTCATCAATTAGTGATGGCAACCCAGGCATTCTCGGTTGGTATTGTAACTCCCAAGACAAGTTCATTGTTAAGCAGGAAGCACAGGGAGTCCCGGTTAAATAGTGCGGGGATGTCATGTGGTGTTGGGGGAGGCCCAACAAGACTACGGAGTTGGGGTTCCTGTAGTGCAGCACGAGTTCAGGGGGTCCAGAGAAAGTGGCCACAGTGTGTGTGAGGGAGGCTGGGGAAAGAGGCTGCAGGCATTCAAGCATGGGGAAGCTTGGAAAGGAAGGTGCTGGTGGGTGCGTGCCTATGTGCTGATGGGACTTTTGGCTGGAGATGCTCTTTGATATGACTATTCATATATTTGACGGATAGAAAAATAGCCCAATTTGTGCCATGATTCTACTATTATTGAATCCTAAGACGAAATACTAGTCTGTAATTAATAATCAGTAATTTGTTTGACTCAATAAAGAGCACAATAATTTTATTATTGCCCTTTAATAACTGTTAGTATTGTGTTTTCACGTCTGGATGGGGTCGCATTTTCCCTGACTGAATTGGTTTGTAATCTGGGAATCCTCTTGACTTAGAACTTCTCAAGAAGCAAGTGGCAATTCTTGGCTAGGAGAGTCTTTGCACAATTTCTTCTTGTGTACAGAAATCAAGACCATTTCTCTATCCAGTGGCCATAATTCTACTTTGGCCTCCTTTCAGTTGGGCTGTTGCTATTCACTGTAGATGGATTTGACCTGAAGACCATCAAGAAGGTAGAGTAGGTCCCAGAAACAGTGACTGGACTAGTTAAGGGTATTTCTCAATTTACTTAAGTACTCATTACTGCTAAAGCTGCACTAGTTGGCATTTGGCTTCTAAATGGACAATTTAGGATGCTAGTTTTTCCCCTTTAGCGCCTTACGTTGCTTGGAATCTGAATATACCTGCAGGACTCTTTGTGTCTGTTCTGTCTCTACCTCTCACCTTTGGACTGAGGTCAGCATTAACCCTGTTGGCACTGAGAAAAGCTGCTCAAACTTGGTTATTATGGAAAGCTTCAGGAGGATTTGTAAGACTATTCATCAGCTTAGAGTAGGCAATTATTGTTCTTATCCCTGTTTTGGGGGGAGGGTTGGTGATAGTTGTTTGGATTGTTATGTTTTTCTTGTTTTATCTTTGAAAGCTGCTCAGAATTACTGAGAGTGAGTTGGGCAGCCATATGCATTTTGTTAAATAAATAAATTTAATTCCTGCATTCTTTGTAAGCTGCTTTCAGACTTCTTCGAATCGAGCTACATATAAATTGCAATTTAAAAATATAGAAATAAAGTGGACAGGAAACTTAATGGGATCCAACCAAAGTGTCAGAGGGTATTTCTGAACTATAATTTTATCTCACGGTGAAATTGTTGTTCCTTTTTTACAAAGCAGAAGCAAAGCAGGGCTGCAGGACCATAGCTAAGTAGCTTTGTGTAGAAAAAAATAGGGAGAAATGGAATTTCTCACTAGGACAGACCACAGACATCACTGCAATATTCTGACATGCAGCATTGAGGTCTGAGCTATCTGTTAGCATGCCATCTCTTCTCTAAGGAGGAATCATGTGAGTTAATAGTAAGTGAAAAGCAAAGAGTGTTGAGAAAATGCTGCAAAAAGGAGGCCAGATACAGTATGTGCTTTTTGAACAGATGTGTTTAAAAGTATCTCAGAGGAAGGGAAAAGGGAAATTATTTCTGTACTGTTGCCCTCAAATTGAATAGTTATGTACATGAAATCAACTAGAAATTAAGCTTGATTCAAAGGAGATTATCTTGATTAAATTCTGTCTCTTTAATATTCCATTAAATGTACCATGTTGTATACATTCTGAGTACTTGATTTCTTTTGTGTTTTGTAGGTCTTGCAAGGTCTGGATTATTTGCATTCTAAATGTCGGATTATCCATACTGATATTAAACCGGAGAACATTTTGCTGTGTGTTAATGACCAGTACGTCCGTAAACTAGCCGCAGAAGCTACAGAATGGCAAAGATCTGGAGCCCCTCCGCCTTCTGGCTCTGCAGGTTTGTGCTTCCCAATTGTTTTCACTTCAAACTTGGTTCATTCTCATTGCAACATCAACTATTCTTATTAATCTTCTCAATTCTTTTTTTGGCTTTGTTTTTCCAATGGGAAGATGGAGGGCAATTGTTAACTTCTTTTTGGTGATCTAATTTGTTCGGTTAATAACCCAAACTGAAGAATGAGATATAAATTCTTGAAATTAATATCGAATATTTCAGTTTGTTTATAAAATGAATATGTTTTATAAAAAAAAGCTCAGGAAGAAAATTGTTGTAAATGTAAAAGATTAGATTTTTAACCTTCATTAATAATTTTAGGTAGTTAAATGCAAATATGACACTGGTTTCATTTAAATCTTTTTTTTTTAATGGCAATATAGGTAGTCTTTGAAGTATGACCCTACAGGAGCCTTCCCTTTAGGGTTGTAAGTCAGAAGTATTTTTTATGACTTCTTCTTTTTACCTCTGTTCTCTTAGTCACTCATGCTCTGATCATCTCCCAAATGGGTTACGATTGCTATAATATACTATAATATGACTGCCCTTGAAGAATGTCAAATCAAGGAGCTAGATATGACATTTAAAGCCAGGTTATCTGAGGGCCGCCTCTCCTCATCAGGTTCTCCAGGATAGGCATGTTATTATTCTATTTCAGTGATGGTGAACCTTTTTGGCATGAAGTGCCAAAAAGGGAGCGCGCATGCGCACAGCATGGAGTACTAAAAAGGGAAAACTTCACGCGTGCGCACTTGTCGGCTGTGATCATGAAGAGGAGTTGGCCAGGGGGCATGTGCGTGCCGAAAAATGTACTTCCAGTTTCTGGCACTGCCGCGCACACAAGGGCCAGCTGATTGTCACGTGCACATGTGTACCAGAAACATGTGCACATGCAAACAGCCAACACTAAGCGTGCCAGAACATGGCTCTGTGTACCACTTCAGGCACTTGTGCCATAGGTTTGCCATCATGGTTCTAGTTGGTTGGGGAGCTTCATTTGATGAACCTCCTGTTAAAGCACTAATCTGGCTTTGCTTATCTATTTTGAGATCAATCAAAAAAGTGACATTAAAAAAAATGACATAGAATATTTCAACGTTCTTCCCAAATGTATTTTTCTCTGAAAAGATTTTGGGAAATTTCATTGCATCAAAATTTCGGGAGATTTTCTCTCAAAGAACATTAATGTTTTAGAGATGAACCATTGTTATCATTTGTCACAGAATCAGCCAGATGTTCAGACTGAATTTGGCATTTTTATCCACCTATCAAGTCCATCCCAAGGACCTGAGATAGGCAGATGTGGATGTTTGATAGTGTTAAAAAGTATTGTCATAGGATGTAAGCTGTTCTGAGGACAATACCTTTAATACGATCAAATGCTCACATCTGCCTATCCCAGGTCTTTGGAAAGGACTCAGTAGATGGATTAAAAATGCCAGTTCCAATCTGAACATCTGGCTGATTGTGTGATGAGCTATGATAATATTTGCTGCCCATCGCGCAGTTTGAGGTGAGACTGAGAGGCTTACAATGGAATAACCCATTCCTGAAGGGTTACATTTTAATGTGAATATCTACATAAATACACATTCCATGCTACTGGCATCTTAATAGAAATAATATTCTGCTTAATAAAGATTTGTGTATTGTACAACTTGTACTGCATCGTTGCTCCTAGGATGGAAACATGCTAATGGTGCTTTTCCTTTACTTCACAGTGAGTACTGCACCACAGCCCAAACCAGTAAGTTTGAATGTTTTTGCTTTTTTATATTTAGATGATACATTACATAGTGGGAGATAGTCTGGTTATCATTAGCTGTGGCTGGGATTTTAGATTTTAAGAGTTGAAAGATTTGTGCCGTGCATCTTTCTAAAAGCAAAGAGGTAATGGATCTCATTTTAATGAAACACTCTTTTTGTCACAAAGTTCTTTTTGTGCCGTCACTTACTAAAGCCAGAAAAATCTTCTGCCCCAACTTTGATGAGATTGTGCTGGAGAAGGTCAGCAATATGTTGTCAAGAAATAAAGCAACTTTGTTCTTTAAAGCAATGAGGCCACATTGCTTCTTTAATAGCATTTCACTTAAATTCTCACGGAAACGAAATATTCCTTCAAAAATTTGCACAACCCTACAACATTTTTACTTCATGAACAAATTATGATTCTTTATGTACCGTAATCATTGGCATATAGAAGACGGTAAAGCATTAGCATTAGTTTGTAAAGCACAAAGAAATAGTGATACAATTTAACAGTTTTGTAATTTTCAACTTTTAATGAAAACTGTTAATACTTGAAATGGTGACATTAAATCAGGGATCCCCAACCCCTGGGCCGTGGCCCACTACCGGGCCTTGAGTCTTTCAGAATTGGGCTATGGAAGGGGCAGGTGAGCGCATATACACATGCATTCACACACAAGCAGTGAGTGAGCACGTGTGTGCACATCCTCACTTGTGTAAGCAGTGAGCGAGCACATGCGTGCATGCTTCATTTGCATGAGTGGTGGGTGTCCGTGCCTGCTGCTCGCACCAAATCATCCCCTCCTGCCACTCCACAAAGCCAAAACGTTCGGGGATCTCTGCATTCAACCACCTATAGGTAAACCAACTGCCGCCACAGACTTTCTTTCCATGTAGCATCTTTGCTATAGTACACTTAATAGCCAATGAAATTGTGAGAACAGGAAATAGATTGAATTAAAGCTGAACTTTACAATCCAAATGATGGCTATTTAGATGGAAGTATGTTCTGTTGAATCCAGTGACATTTCTTACTAGCCATTACTAGTTTTCAGTGTATGTAGTATCTCTCTTTAAAGATTGGTAAGGAATTTCCCTTTTATTATTTATATGAGTTTGGAAAAATGCCTACTAAATTATTATTGCAGTAAACAGTAGACCCATAAAAGTTAGCTGATTTGCATTTATCTCTTAGGCTGACAAAATGTCCAAAAATAAAAAAAAGAAATTGAAAAAAAAGCAGAAACGACAAGCAGAACTATTGGAGAAGCGAATACAAGAAATTGAAGAGATGGAGAAGGAAACCAATCCTCTCCAAACCGAGTCTGAAGAACAACAAGAGGTGGAGAGACCAGTTGAGCTAATTTTAAAAGAGAGCCCCCCAGATGAGGGGCTGTCAGCAAAGACAGGTATTGAACTCTAGAAGGAGAAAAAAATTATTACTCTAATCCTGCATTCTTTAGTGTAATCATGCATTCTTTGAAGCTGAGCAGGTCTTAAAAATAGAGATTTGAATTGATAAAAGTTTCAAGACATTTGGACAGATACAAATTTTAGTTGGCTAAGTTAAATTTTCTTAATATGTATATTTAAATCTGTATATTTCCCTTAAATATACATGTATATTTAAATCTACCGGTAAGTAATGTTCAGGCCATCATTATCTTTGGGCCCAAACTATCTCAGAGGATGATGATAGAGAAAAATGATGAGAGGAAGTGTTATTTATACCATCTTGGACAAAAAGATGGAATATCATCAACAGTGATTTTTTTTTTTAAGGGTTTGACTCAGGGGTGAAATCTAAAAATTTTCCCTACCGGTTCTGTGGGTGTGGCTTATTTTGTGGGCGTGGCTTGGAGGTCAG
>JANHFT010008316.1:75148-89215 GCA_032467955.1 Pseudoxenodon macrops | reverse complement strand
TCAGTTGCTTAGCTTAAGAGGCTCTGTTCTGCTCGCTGCAAAGAGGTAAATTGCTGGGAGGCAGAGGCCAAAGGGTGGGGGTGGCTGGTTGGGGCTACATTCGGTGTATAACACGCACCTAAGTTTTCACCCTCTTTTTGGGGGTAAAATGGTGCGTCTTATACTCAGAAAAATACGGTAATATGTTAAATGTTTGCATGATGTATGCTCTTACAAGAAACGGCAAATTGGACTTGATTCTATTTTTTGTTTTTCATTATACTTTCCATGTAAAACATACCAAAAAATGTCACATCCAATCATTTAATTTAGGAAAAATATGTAATGTTATATAGCATCTATAATATTACATATGTAAAATATGCAAAAAGAACTAATAATTAAATGTATGAACATTTATGTAAGACATCCTTCCCCAACCTTGCCCCACAGTTCCCATGGTCTTGATCCATGCAGCCCACCTTCATCAAGGTAAATGGGAAAGACGCTCTTGATTGGTAATGAACAGAACATGCATCCCAAGATTCATGGTTTATGTCATCTCAGCACATTTTCTGCATTGAATCATTTTTAATAATCTAATTTAGTCATAGAAGCTCCACTGATCTTTGTTTGACAAGACTATGTTTTTATAGAATGAGGATGGGGAATTTCAATCCCATTGTTTGTATTGCTTTTCTAACTTCCTTTTATTCTACAGATTCAGATTCTAGGGGTGGTTACTCAAATTCAGTGTTCATGAAAGGATTTCAAGACATCAGAAAGCAAGAATAACATATTTCTTTTTGAAAAAATACTAGTTTAAGACATAGCAGTGGGATGGCCTGCTTTAGCATCTCTAGCTGTGCTTCTAGTGCTTGAAAAATGATGGAAGAGGACACTGCTTGCTTGCTGTCTCTAGTGTGTGACTTTAAAAAAAAAAACTTCAAACTGTTCTGCTTTTAAAAATGTAATGTTAAGTAGTTGCAATTTATTTTAAAAGAGAAAGACACAGTTTGGGTAAATGATTAAACCAGCATCTTAATGGAAACTATACTAGATAGAATGAAATATATTTATGAGAGAAAACAGAATTAAAAAGCAGGTAATTCTTTACCATCTTTCTCCCTGGCTACATTGCTAGTAATACTATGGATCCCTGGGCTTTAATGGATGCCACCAGTGAAATTTGTGGGATTTAGTTTTGTTAATATATATATATATAACTGGTATATAAATATACAGAATAAGGCTTTCCCAGATGTGTATCAGAATCAGAATCTTAGTGCTCCCTCGAGGGTTTATATTACAAATGAGCCAGATCATCCTAACTTCCTTCTTAAATTTAAAAAAAACTAGAAATTAGAGATACGCTTCTTACCAATCATAGAAAAACTTCCTTTGCTTCAAGTTGTAACACATTTCTTCTTCTACAGCATAAACATTTTACGGAGGACATTCAGACAAGGCAATATAGGGCTTTGGAAGTATTGATTGGAGCAGGATATAGCACTCCGGCTGATGTTTGGAGCACTGCCTGCATGGTAAGATCGGTTGTACTACCTGAACCTCTTGTATGATGTTGATTCACAATTGGGTAGGAGTCTGTAAGTCTAATCACAAAAAACTGACTTAATTTTTACAGTGTTGGATCATTTTATGTTGTATATCACCCTGAAATCTGATATGTTGAAAAGCAATATTTGCATTACTTAAAATGCCTTTTTAAACAGATCACTTCATTTAATGAAAATAATTTTTTTTTATTTTAAAATTGAGAAGTCAGATCTAACATTCAAAACCAAATTCAGAACATTCAAAAAATATAAGTCTGAAATCTAGTTAGTAATTTGCCTAGTTAACAAAACAATAAGCAAGAGACACTGCCTTAAATCAAATTTGTGGGAATCTGAAGTATGTTGCAAAGCACGCCTAGGACACATCTAAATTACAGAGTCTTTATGCATTATGGAATAATTAGAATTATGCTTTAGCACTTAGTTCATTTACAAATATTTTTATCTGAAAGTTATCTGTCATTTTCATTCTTAGGCCTTTGAACTGGCTACAGGTGACTATTTGTTTGAGCCTCACTCTGGTGAAGATTACTCTCGGGATGAAGGTGAGAGCTATGTCAGAACTCTGCTAAGTAGCAGAAGCTGGATAGTAAGAAAATCAGCAGAAAAATATGTCGAGCTTTTTTTTATTTTAAGAAAGTCAATCTTTGATTCTCCTATATTTTTTCAAGTATCTTGGAGAACATTAAAGTTTGGCTATAAATTAGAAGCATGGATAACAGAATCACATTCTGTTTTTGTAATAATGATCTCAGCTCTTTTTATGTCTGTATTAAGGACACAAATTTGACACGCATATTTCAATAAGAATTTTGTGAAGTTTGTTTTACATTGCAGAGTAATTGGGACAAGATTATAAAACGAGCCATGCAAAATGACATAAGCCACAAAGAGACAAACTCAGAGGTTCCCTCAGAGACATTAAGTTTACAAAAATGCCTTAAACTACATTTCAGGATGCAATTAAATGGGTTCAGACCCAGGATTTCAGTTGATTTAAATTTATCGATCACTGTATATTGCTGATTATCTTAAAAGTTCTTGCTCTTAAGATAATTTAAATTTGAAGACCATGCAGTAGAAATTTCATCGGTCAAAGTCAAACCACACAAGTATATTGAATTACTCTAGCAGAAAGATATTTAACTGGGAATCATAATTTATGTTTTACTTATTAAAATGACTCACAACTACTACTAAAAAAGCACAAACTGTTAAGCAATCCAGAGCAATATTTTCTGCTCTCTGAGGCCTCAGGAAGGCCATGTTTATGAGATTTCTGCATATTAGGAGATCCCAGCGAAATGGAGGTAGATCTTTTTGCTACATTCTTCTCATCCATAGAATTTCTAAAAACTTCACTTCTAGTCCCAAGGTTTACAATAAAGTCAGTATGAGTTAATTCTAATTCTTATAGTCTCTTCCTTATTTTCTCCATGGAAGCACAGATCATATCGCATTGATTATAGAACTTCTGGGAAAAATACCTCGTAAGCTTGTTGCAGCTGGAAAATATTCCAAGGAGTTTTTCACCAAAAAAGGCAAGTTGAAAAATAATTTTACTATTTTAAGATTTTTTTAAAAAGTTTGTTGTAAACTTGTATTGAGTTTCTGAGACATTTCAAGAACATTGAACTTCAAAGTGCAATGAAAATTAATTCTAGCCTGCTTCTGTCTGTCTGTCTAGTTTTATTTATGGCCAGAGGCCCCAAATAACAAAGTACTAAATATAGTATAAAATTTGGTATCAGATGAAATTGTTATTTTATTAGTAAATAAAATTATTGATAAAAGAGTATTCTGTATTTACTTAATGTAAAAAACTAAGCTACATAGGGGGCTGAAAAGTGTGATAAATTTGTAATTTACTCCAAACTTCACAGGTGAACAAGGGAACTTTGGCTTTTCCATTAATTCCTATACTAAATAACTCCTTAATTTTTGCTTAACACAATAAAATCCTGAGGTCAAATCCTGGAATACAAATAATCAGAATCAATGCAAATCTGAATATCTCTTTGTTCAACTGTTTAAACCATAAATTTACAAAAGAATCATTTGGAATTTTATGCAGCAGCCCTTCCTTGGTTTTAAAAACACGTTTTTAGAACATAATAGCATTTAGCAAGGATTTTGTTTTAAAAATGCATTGTTGATTTCTAGGAGAATAACAGTTTCAAGCACAATTTGTAACATTTTAAAAAGATCTTTAAAATCACCTGCAGTTGGGCTGTTGTTACATGTAGTCCTCAAGTTATGAATGTAATGGAGCCTGCCAATTACATTCATAACCTGAGGATTCATAGGAGTGAATCATGCAATTTGATCGTGATCACTCCGTCCTTTCGCCCACGCATTCGCTAATCAAACGTGTGGATCATTAACTGCACATGATGTATCTCATGGTGGAGAAGACCATTGGGGGGCGCCTAGTGGAGTAGACCATTGGGGGGTGTCTAGTGATGGAACAAGTACCTGCATCAGAGCACCCAGGGTCGCCTCTGATCCCCAGATACGTCATGCAATTGCTCCCCCCACCCCCATCCTGCCACGCCAGCCTGCTTGTGGGGACTCATTTACCTTTTGAGGATCTAGCAAGTTGTCTCCTCTCCAGGAACAGAGGGAGAGTAGGACGAGCATGTCCTGCTCGGCTTCTCTCACCAAAACTGCCTGCCACTTCTGGAGTGACGGGCAGTCTTGGTGAATCTTCTCCAAAGCATGGGAAAGTGTTTGCATGCCAAAGTGAAACTTTGGGGCAGCGAACCTGCGTTGCTTCAAGCCTCTTGTTGTCATGCAAACACTTTTCCTCCGGAGACTGGAACCTTCTGGGTGCCCTGATCTCGCATGAATTGCTCTGTTTCCAAGCGCCACGTTTGCACGCAGATGAAGTTTCCAGGCTCTGACAGGTCTCCGCCCTGATGAAAAGTGTTTGAGTGCCCATGGAGCACTTGGAAACTGAGCAATTTGCATTTTGAATTTATTATTGAAATAAGAAATTTCGAGAAGAAGAGAGAAGTGTTCTTAACTTATGCTGGCAGTTGCGCCAAATGAACCTGAAAGCAAATGTTCCAAAAGTGTATAATATCACTAATGCAATGACATCCTGTATAACAGCAAGTCCAGTTTCATATGTTTCTGCACATGTTTCTTCTATATTGAAAAGAATAATCTTTTATTTTGGATGATAAATATATTTATTTTGTTTCTTTGAAGATAAGGAAGAACATGTAGAACACCACATTTCTCAGCCATGCTTCGGAATCTAGACTGCTTAAAACATGTTGTTATGCAGTGCTGCTCTGCCTGCCTCCCTGTCTGCCTGCATAATGCAGATTATATGTCAGTGTTCCAAATAGCATCTAAAAGTAAATCAGACACATGGTCTAATCATTCACTGCCAAGTGAATGATTCGTCCATCCAGGGTCCAGTCAGGTGCAGAGACAAAAGATGACCTTGACTTTCTAGAAAGAATTTTGTTATGGCTACATATCCCCAGCTCTGTACAATCCCCCTCCCATTTTCCCACAATAGAAAATGCATAGTAGAATAATAGAAAGTGTGTCAAGATTAAAAAAAATATGGTTGAATTTAGGAGCAGAAAAAATGTTTTTGGTTTTTTTAATGGATCTTTTAACTCAGTTCTGTGAACTGTTCGGTTGGCCTTCCTGCACATATTGTATTAATCTTTCTATTATTGTTCACAGGTGATCTGAAGCACATTACTAAGTTAAAGCCATGGGGTCTCTTTGAAGTATTGGTGGAAAAATATGAATGGTCCCAAGATGATGCAGCTTCATTCACAGACTTCTTATTACCTATGCTGGAGCTGAATCCTGAAAAAAGAGCTACAGCAGCACAGTGTCTCAGGCATCCCTGGCTCAACCCCTGAACACTCCAGTCTGATATGGTGGCCCTCTCATTGGGTTACGGCATAAAATATATAAACACACACAAACACAAACACACACCTAAATGTCCCAGCTGTCCCTTTTCCTTCTTCCAGGTCAACTTTTTCCTTGTTGATTTTCAGAGTGAAACTTCTCCTTGAAGGCTTTTTAGATTTTAGATAAATCTAACTGTTCATGTGAGATTGTGTATTTGACTTGGTGGGGACTATTATTAGCCAGTGGACATCCAATATGATTTGCAGTGATTGGAGTTTGCCAAAGAATTTTCATGGGAATGTGAAATTATTGCATAGTCTCTTCCTTACACAGATACCTTACCTTGAAGGAAACCTTCATGGGGATATACTCCCTTAAGTATATTGCAGTCATCCCAAGGGGGATGTGAAGAGCTTGTGAATCCCTCCTTAGCTCACTGACTCTGGGAGTCATTTCTTAGTGCACATTCAGTTGCTGGCAGTAAGAGGAAAAGTAGCAGATGACACCAATGTGGTAGCTCCATGAGGAGCACTAGACTCAACTAAATCCTTAGGTGTCTGCTCTGCTGCTTGGATAACATTTTCTTCCTTATTTTTTTGGACATACTTTTCTTTAGCCATTGAATCTTTTGAAATTATTTACATATATATATATATATAAAACTTACACATATACACATGCCATTTTTTATCTTTGGTGCTCAGGGTAGTTCTGAGTCCAATGAACTTTGCTCTCCAAAGGTGGGCCATATAAACCTGAATAAGTTTCACAAGGGAAATAAAATGAAAGGATGTGGTAAAAGTAACATTTCTGCAGTACGGATCTATGCATTTATTGCCTGCAGAGGGGAGTCACTATGCCAGGTCTGTCCAATACATAGCCTTGGGCAATATGTCATTGCCAGCCTGATAATGTGGCACAAGAGTGCTTGATAAAACATTTCTGCAACCCAACCTAGAGTTCAAAAGTAGAAATATACCAAGTTTGTGGCAGTCCACTTGTTACATAGGTCTGCTTTATGCCATTAGTGTCATATTGGCCATGTGTGAAATTGTATTTTTATTAGAGAGCAGTTCTCGGAAAGATAGATTATATCCTTACTGTAAAATAAGGAAAGATAGTATTAGTGCTATCTTTTCAGCCTTGCTATATGCCCAGACCTAGAACCAACAAATGTTAATGAATGTAATGTTATCAACTGTGTTAACTAGTCTAGAATGCTAGACTTTAGAAAGTACCTTTTTAAATAGAATGCTGTTTTTACTTATATATTAACTTCAGGACAAATAGTCTTAATTTTCTTTCCAGTAGAGATGAAGTGACAATTCTGTTTTCAAAATCATTACAAATATACTGTTCAACAGAATATATTGTAACTTTTAAACTCTAAGAAGAAGAACTGGTTGTGACTGAATCTTATCAGACTTTTTTTTTAATTAGAAGAGTATAAAACTTGTTAGTTTTACAGTAAGCATCTCCTAGACTATCCCTGGTTACTTTCTTTTAAACATTCTTCTGTATTCAGATGTAATGATAGGTTTGGGGTAGCTGGGACTTCAGTTGCCTTCCTAACAATGGACCAAATAGACTTTTGAGATTAGAAAACTCTCCAAGGCTGGAACGTGCTAGAGAACTGATATATTTCAGGCACTGTTTGGGACAATTCAGTTCATATGCCAGTAGCAAGAACATTCTTTTCATTCTGTGGCAAATCCCGATCTAGAGTCCTTTTAAGATGCATCCCTTTGCTGAAAAAAAATCTGGTTAGCATGTGTTAACAAAGCACCATATCTCCTTTTTAATTTAGTCATGTAATAAAACTGGGGTTTTAGCAAAATGTTTGTTTCCATTTAGAAAAGCTTAAATAAAGTTATCTGCATAATCTTAAAAGGAAAAAGAAAAATGTTCAACAGTTTTAATTTTATTCACATTATTTGGGGTATCTTGCCTCCCAAAAGCACTTCTGTGCCTGTCTGTAAAAAGATTTAGAATAGAACTTAGAATGTATGTTAGTACTTCCTCTCTGAATACTGTGAAGACATTCTGGCAAGAAGAATTGAACTTCTGGTGACAATGTAGCCTCATTTACATACCCTGACTATCTGACTAGAGCAAGAGGCATCTCTTGGTTGTAATAAAAGCTTATTCTCCAGTGAAGGAGGCTACTCAGCTCTTTTGCACTAAAAGAGACGTTCTGAGATAGTACGAGTGGTAGCTAGTCTGGATTGTCTGCGTACTTGGTAGTTCACATCAGGTTCACTCAACTTCCAAATTGCCATAAAGTGCTCACTAACCAATTTGTACTTGTTTTCTTGACCTAAAACTAGAAGGAAAATACATTTTTATTCTTTCTATTGGGTGTATTGTCTTTTTTTCTTTGTAAATACCGCACAATAAACAGATTATCCAATAATCCACAGATACTTTGGATATGCTGTCTATGTTCACCTGAAGTATTTATTGTCAGACATTCTGTGAAATATACATGGTTTTCACACGCTAAGCATAAGTATAATATGACTTGTTGAATAAGATCAAACCGGTCACAAAGTTAAGGATGGTATTTGAACCTAGTCAGTGAAAAAATTAAATATGACTACTACGGATGCAATCCTAGGGGTGCTAAATATAGTTTTGTAAGTTATGGTGATAGGAGGAAGGAAAATATTTCATTTTCAGCTCCTATAATGTTACTGTATTTTTTCTGCTCTTTATTTTTAGCCAAATTCATCAACAGAGCAATACTAGACCAGAGTGAGTTGAAGAGGAAAAAAGCAGGGAAGTTAAATATGATTAATCAATTACATTTAAGGAAAACAGGGTTTTTTGTGTGTGAATGAACTGTATATGCATGCATGCACTTGCTTGAGCTTTTGCTAGGCTTCTCCACATACACACTTTAGGAACGGGAGAAGCAGCAGAGCCTGTGTCCAGAGAGGGAAATAGAAATTAAGGCAAATGGAGGAAGGAAAACATTATCCTTCCATTTCCAGAGATCATCAAGTGAATTGTGTGAGAAAGCCAGGATTCTGAACTCTAAAGAAGTATAAGTTAAGAATTTCTTTTATTGTTCTTAAAATTGCAAATTACTATCACTAATGAACATGATGATAGAAAGTCAGCTGACTTAGTGGTCTAGGTTTATTAGAATGTCATATGTATGACTCAGGCATAAACTGAGTTTATGTTTAATGCAGTGAGCCTGATTCTTGCAACAACTCTCCCTTGAAACCAAGGTAGCTGAGCTGAAGATCCTTAAGAAAGGTACAAATAAGATCTTAAACATAGCATCTCATTTCTAGGTTAATAGATTCCTTGGTCAGTGAAATGAGTTTAGTGGGAAAGGACTTTTCAAGGGTAAAGAGAAGTGTACTCATAGGAAGAATTCAATCTTTGGATGATGAACTTGTGTTCTACTGAGGGAAGCAGCCGGCTGTGAATCAAGCATTGGAAATAAAAAAAATGATAGGTGTGGTACTTGTGGACTTTGCATACAGGTAGTCCTCAACATACCACCGCAATTGAGGCCAAAATTTCTGTTGATAAGCGAAACATTTGTTATGTGCATTTTGACTCCAGTTTACAATCTTCCTTGCCACAGTTGTTAAATTAATGACTTTGACCATTGACTTTGCTTGTCAGAAGGTCACAGAAGGGGATGACATGACCCTGGGACACTGCACGCGTCATAAATATGAGTCAGTTGCTAAGCGTCTGCATTTTGATCACATGACCATGGGGATGCCGCAATGATATATTGCTTCTTTCAGTGCTGTTATAACTTTGAATCACTAAATGAATCGTTAAGTTGAGGATTACCTTTACTATGAAGATAGGCTGTTGGATAGTACCAAAATCAGTAGTCCTCATAAAAATTAATAGTTTGTTAGCCAATTCTGAAAACCAAATGTAGGCAGCTAAATAACATATTAAGATCCAGGACTGATTAAATATCCTTAAAAACATCTGTTCTGTGGATTAGCTAAAATGACAGATTGGAAGTTACAGTACATAGCTGAAACAGTGCCATGGGAATAATTTACATTAGACACTAAGACATTTTGAACAAGTGAAACCTGCATAAGAGAGACTCCACTTGAACCAGAGTATCTGATTGTAACATCAAGAAGATAGTACAACAGTTCTTAAAGCTGGGGTGAAATGCTCACAGTTTGGACCGGTTCGGGAGAACTGCTACCGGACATGTGGCCTGGTTTGCTGTACCAGTAACGATGGCTGGCTGGCTGGTCATGTCCCCAAACCGATCCCCCAGTCACCGCTCACTCACCCCACCCCACCAAAAATGGAGGGGGTCGGGGTGGTGGTCCGTTTTTGCTCTCAGCAGGCTTCTCTGAAACCTGCTAGGCAAAAAATGGGGGAGTTAGGCAAAAAATGGAGTGGGCATGGGGGTGTCCATTTTTGCTCTCCACAGGCTTGGCAAAAAACGGGTGAGGGTGGAAAGAAAAAAAAGAAAGGGAGAGAGAGAGGGAAAAGGAGAGGAAGGAAGGACTGCAAACCTGGCACTAGACGCAGCTTCAAAGGATAATCCAGGACTGGAAGGGACCTGGAGGTTATCTAGCCAACCCTGCTCCAGTAGGACATTGTTAAAGTGAGTTTCTGTCTTTTGATCCCCCAGTCACATGACTACATAGCCACACCCACCCAGTCACATGCCCACACCAAGCCACGCCCACAAGCCACGCCCACAGAATCGGTACGGGGGGGAATTAGATTTCACCACTGCTATGGGTCCAATACCCAAGAAATAAAGAATTGCTTTCTTTTAAAGACGAATCGTTACTACACCTCTTATTTTCCAGGGGACTGATAGGTTCTTTTTTTTCCTTTCTAAATATTGTGAAGGAGCTAAGATAGAAACTTACGAATTATTGTAGGCACCACCAATGTCACAGTCACACGGGGAGCATCCGTATACGTGACTTCCGAGACCCCAGTATCCCTCCTACAATGGGAAAGAAATGAAAGGCAGCCATTACACCAGTGTGTGAACTCAGTTAAAAATACACAGGTCGTCCTCAACTTACGACCACAATTGAGCCCAACATTTCTTGCTGCTAAGTGAAACATGTGTTCAGTGCGTTTTTGCCCCATTTTACGATGTTTCTTGCCGGAATGGTTATGGGACCTCTGCCTCATTTTACGGCCTTTCTGGCTGCAGGTGTTAAATGATTCATTGTTAAGTCAATAACACGGTCGTTAAGTGAATCTGGCTTCCCCATTGACTTTGCTCGTCAGAAGTTGTAGAAGCGGATCACATGACCTCGGGGACACTGCAAAGGTCATAAATACGAGGCAGTCGCCAAACGTCTGAAATTTTGATCACAAGACACAGGGCTGCTGCAATGGCTGTAAGTGTGAAAAACGGTCATGAATCACTTTTTTCAGTGCCGTGGTAACCTCAAACGGTCACTAACCAAACTGTTGTAAGTTGAGGACTACCTGTATAGATTGACCCTGATATTTGGATGAAAAGGCAGAGGAAACAATGGGACAGAGCACCACCAAGGAAAGTCCCAAGCAAGAAACTCCACTTGGAAAACTTCTCAATACATACAAGACAGTGTTCGCAACGTTGTCCGGTGACAAATTCCTGGCACACACACTTTCCAGATTCCGGGTTACAGACAGAGAAAGGCAAACTTCCCGCTGAGTGACACCTGCAAGCTGAAAAGACAGAATTCCAGATCACCATTTGAGTGAGAAATGGACGGCAATAGAAACGCCCTGATGTTGTGACCCGCCAGAAGCAGATTCTGACAGTGAGGAGGTTGGGGACGAACATGGGCCAGTCCTGGAGTCTGGGGAAGGCTCGGACGAGGGCTCCGCATCGGAGGCAGAGATGGGGACAGGGCCGTCTGACAGTAATCAGCTGCCTTCGGAGTCGGACGTCACTGGGGCAGAAGAACAGCTGGAACCTATTCCCAGTGTGCTTGAGTTGCCAGATGAAGGGAACAGCTGAAGAACAAGGGTCGACTTGGGAGTAAGGCCACAGGTGGAACATGAATGGCCCGTCCCATAGGGAACGAAAGAGGAGCGAACGGGGAGGGCAGTTTGCAGAAGACAATCAATTCGCTTAATTAGTTCGTTCCTGCATTCTCAGAACACCTGATGGGTTAGTCAAAACTACGTAGCAATACCTGTGAAAGGATAGCATTTCAAGGCGGGCAACTGCTATTTTGAAATACAACTCACGCTTGCGGGTTTTTCCCACCCCACCCCCACCCCGACTTAAAGTCTACAAGACCTGAACCGCAAGAAAATGAAAGAACAATCCGTACTCTGACAGCCGAGAGGATCGCTTCCATTTATCCCATAGTAGTGTGGCTTGCACATGTCACAGCGGACTCCTTCGACGTTGGCTTTGCAACGACACTGGCCCGCAATGGTTCCAAGGACAGGATCCGAATGACCCTGGCACAGCCCATTCTGCAGAGTACCTTCTGGATCGCAGTCACAAGCTAGAGACAGACAGACAAATATACGAGGTACAAGAGACGAACGTAACCAGAGGTGGTGTGATACTGTGTGTAATAGGGTGAGTCTATGTCGTCCTATTTCTGCACATTTTTATGCCACACGCCAGAGATGGGTTCGGAATCTTCTTACTGCCGGTTCTCTCAGTGTCGCGTCTCGAGCGCGGCAAAATCCAAAATGGCGGCCCCCTCACAGCCGCCGAAGGAACTGACTCCGGGACGTCATCGCGGAGTTACTATAGAACCGGAAAGAACAGGTAGGAACCCACCTCTGCCACACGCACGCATGCAAGCCGCGCGCAAGCAAAGCGCATGCGTGGAATGCGCTCACGTTTGCGAACTGGTAGGGAAGGTAAGTGGATCCCAGCTCTCAACATAACGTTTGGAAGCATTACCCAAATCGATACGAGTCGAGTTAAAACATAGCAAGGCCTACGAATTGTCTAAATCCAACCCTCTGGATTATCTCACAAGCGCTTCACACTTACGGATACACGCATGAGGATCCGCCATGGCCTTCTGGGGATCCTGATAAAAAAAAGGCTTGCACCGTCCACACTGTGGCCCCGTTGTGTTGTGATGACAGTCTTCGCAAACTCCGCCACTGGTACGGTTGTTAGCAAGGTACACGGCCATATCGAAGTGGCAGATCACTGAATGACTGTTACATTCACATTCTGAAAGAGAAAACAAGCGTAACGGGGGCCTCACACACCAATAAGAACTAGATGTGTCTATTCTTTTCTTTTCTTTTCTTTTCTTTTCTTTTCTTTTCTTTTCTTTTCTCTTCTTTTCTTTTCTTTTCTTTTCCTTTCTTTTCTATTCTATTCTATTCTATTCTACTCTACTCTATTCCATTCCATTCTTAATTCCAATATTCTATTCTATTCTATTCTATTCTATTCTATTCTATTCTATTCTATTCTATTCTATTCTTCTATTCTATTCTATTCTATTCTAATTCTAATTCTAATTTTAATTCTATTCTATTTCAGTACATCTTCCAAGCAAACATTGGTTACCCATCTGCCTTTCCAGAAGATAATTAAGAAACGAAGCTCCAACCCATCCTAACAATCTGTTTGATGTCCTGATTATACTCCTGATCAGGTTAATCGATTTAGGCATAAAATGTATGCATCTTTTCAGTTTAGCGAGACCAGTGCAATATAACCAGTGAAAATATATACGATGCTAAGATGAAAGCACTAACATAGGCACGTTGGCCCCATTTTTGTGAATCACCAAAAAGTTGGGAAAAATTATCCTAGCATCCCAGAGATAGACTATATTTATCAGGGTTTATAGAACTCAAGACAACACACAAAGTACTTTCTCTACCTCTATTTCTCCACAACAACAATTTGAGAGATAAATTGAGCTAACAGGGAGGGATGGGTTCCTGGACTCTCATGGATCATCATGGACTGAAGATGCAATATAGTTAGCCTTTCCTCCAAAATGTAGTTGATGGCTCTCTTCAGTTCCTTCCCCAACCTAATACCTATCAACTACCTAATACCTATCAACTATTAACGGCTAAGAAAATTGAAAGTTGTGGGTCTGATACTAACATCTGGAGATCATCAAGGTGGAGAAGGCTGGTTTACACAGGCCCTCCCACCCAATGTTCACTCCAAAAACCCTGGAAGGTAGGACTGGATGTGGAAAAAGCAATTGGCCCAAAACCGACAATGAAAACGGATGGCTGGGTCAGGAGCTTTACACAGACATTAGCAGCCTAAAAGCCCAACTTTTTAACCTACCCAACAAGTCCTTTTTTTTTTTTATCTTACCTGACGGCCTCTGACTTCTCCTTGGATTCTTTTTGAACAAGACTTCGTTTTCATCTGCTGAAACTGCACTCTGAGTTGCCCAAAGGGCATCCTAACGGAATAAACCAACTCGTCTCAGGTTCAAATCAACAGGAAGATGCGCTGAGTTCAAAAGGCTGAAGAGTCTATCAATGCCACCAATACACAGGAATCCGATGGACCGTCAGAGCTAAATTGGTGGTAGTTAAGGGTCAAAGGAATTCATGGGGGGGGGGGGGAAAGAAGGCTGGACTGAGGTCTCTTGTGGGAACCCAATGACTCCAAACTGATGACATGTTTAAGTTAAACATGTAAACA
>JANHFT010008316.1:24932-41406 GCA_032467955.1 Pseudoxenodon macrops | reverse complement strand
GGACCGAACCGGGAGCATTTCACCCCTGGAGAGATTGCTAGCAAAATGCACTGATGCATCTTGAGATGCATCTGAAAGGAACTTTTCTGTTAAATGGAAGGCCACAGCCTTCAAACAATACATTTTGAAAATATATCCAGCACGGTCATGAAACTCAGCTTCAGAACCAGAAATACTTATTTTGACACTCATAAGAAGCATCATGTTCATATAGCAAGTATTATTGGCAAGTGGACTGTGATACAATCAGTTTTACATTCACACTTCAAGGTGTGGCTCTATAGCAGGTTTTTATACTCTCTAAGGAGAACACGATGGTGGCTTCTCTTCCTGCCCCCAGGGTTTTGGACTACATGCACATTTTCCATCATGCCAGCATGGCCAGATTTCAGCAGTAACAGGAAATGTAATTAGAAACTCCTGGAAGGCACCAACTTGTCTCCTCTCACTAAGACAAGCCTTCCTTACATGTGCCGGCAGAGGAGGCCTGCTGAAGATCCCATAGGTCAAGAAACTATGGCTGGCAAGGGTTTCCAGGAGAAGAGTCTTCTCTGCTGTAGCATCAGCCTTCTGGAACATCCTACCCAGTGGTGGGTTTCTACCGGATTTCCCTGGTTTGGGTGAACCAATAGCAGCAGCAGCAGCAGGAGGCTCCGCCCACCCACCCAGACGTCATCACGGATGCTCTGCGCCTGCGCAGAAGCGGTGTGCACACATCTCAGAACTGGGACTAAAGGTACGTGAAACCCACCACTGATCCTACCCCACCCCCACCCCACCCTGGAGTGAGGTCTGCCCCCACTGTCCTATCCTATCCTTCAGGGCCTGAAGACCTATCTCTGCCAATTAGCTTGGGGAACCAATAGGGGAGTATCACACTGGTGGTGGCTACTAGACAAATTAGCTAACCCCACCTTCTTTCTCTCTGCACTTCCCGCTCCCCCTCTGCTTTCCTTGTTTATTTCTATTATTTCTTTGCTCTGCTATTATGTTTACATTTTTTATTTCCCCCCCCCTTGCTTTACTGTTATAAGCCACTCAGACTAGCCCCACAGTGAGAAGGGCGGAAAATAAAATTTAAGAATAAATAAATAAATATACAAGATTGCCAAATGCTCAGTTTATATTCCCATGGCTTTTTGGGTTTTATTCTTTCAATGAGCATTGGCTCCTATTCCTTTCTTCTTACCTATTTCTGTGTTACATGTAATACTAAACGATGGGCATAAATATCCAGAAGATAATGAATATATTCCATCAAAGTACTTGCACACTGAGGAAAGCTTCTACTTCTGAATGTCTACTTCTCATGCGCCTACTTTTTTTTTTAAAGAATCCAATTAGCGCCAGATGCCATTTTTCCAGCAAAAACTTGCAATGGTTGGCAAGGGATAATTAAAGTCTAATATGCTTCTGGAAATGACTGGATTAGAAATCCCTGGCCTAACAAGTGAGAGTTACCTTTCCGTCCTAACATTTTATTTATTTTGATTCATAATCAGCAAATTAAAAGGAAAACACACAATGAGAAAGGAAAAATAACAGTGTTCACTCTTGCTCATTTGTGCCTTGCTTCCATTGCAGCAATGTAAAATTTAGCTATTGCACCAATGATAGATAACTGAGAGAAGATTCATATAATAATCATCCATTCTTCTTGGGTATTGATGCAGTGAGCATATGACATACCTATTCTGAAGAGCCCTGTAGAAATTACAATAGAGTAGGATATGATATGTGGTAGTTTCTATTTCCATTGAACATTCCAGCTTCTTTTCTTTTAGGATGTCAAGCTTTTTCTTCTTCCTTATATAATTTTGATGAGTGTTTCTACCTCTTGGCAGTCCCTTTGTTCCTCTTCTTTCATAGCAACATTCTGTTCTTCATCACTTCGTGTTATCTAGCTTATCTTTTTGTTCCTCCCTTTTTCATTGCTATTTAAATGCTTGATTTTTCTGTCTACCTTCTCTCTTTTCACATAGGTGTTCTAGAACAGGGGTCTAGACAACTTTAAGACTGAGGAATTCTGGGAGTTGAAGTCCACAAGTCTTAAAGTTGCCAAGGTTGGAGACCCTGTTCTAGATTATGCCATGAAACTTTATTCTCAGGACATTGAAAATCACCCTTTGTTTGATGGAGGTCTGGGTAATGACATTCCCTAGGTGTGCCATTCATCTGTAATCCTTGCCACATAATGTTTAATTTAGAAGAGTTCATATTTTGGGCTTGCACAATGAATTTGTGGCATTAAAAAAAAAGCTTAAATCACTTGCAGATTTAGCAGTGGGTAATTTGATGGCTAAAGCCATACAGTATATGGCAGAAAACCATTTATAACCACTGGTAAATGTTTTGTATGTTTTAAGGAGTTCTTAACCACAAACTAAAGTGAACATCTTTGTTACAACACTACCTAGGAAATGTAATCTTCCTGTAAAACAAAAACTTCCAAACTGTGGTCTGAAAAAGCGTTGGAGTTAACTAGTCCTTCACTTGATTATAAACAATTTTCTGATGATGGAAATTGAGGTTGTTTCAATCAGGCTAGATTATCAAATAAGACAGTCAACAATGTTCTTGTCCATGATTGTTCAGCACTGGTCTCCATGATGCTGCAGGAATGAAAATTAGTATAATCAGCAGAGGTGGGTTCCTACCGGTTCGGACCGGTTCTACGAAGTAGGTAGTAGGCCGCTGGTGACGTCATGGAGGCGGTTCTGCTGCTCCGTGGGCGGTGACATCTTTTTTTGGGATTTTTTAAAATGTTTTTTCCTGGATTATTTTTCTTCTGCGCATGCGCAGAAACCGAGTTTCTGGCATTGCGCATGCGTCACCATCTTGTTTTCAGCCTTTTTTGGGGGGGGGATTTTTTCCCCGGAATTTTTCTTCTGCACATGTGCAGAAGCCGAATTTCCAGCACTGCGCATGCGTCGCCATCTTGTTTTCGGACTTTGTTTTTTAATTTTTTGGTGTTTTTTTTTACTGTGCATGCGCATACAGGGTGCACGCACGCGCAAGTCGCGTCCACACAGCACTGGAGGCAGCGAACTGCCGGTAAGGTAAATTTAGAACCCACCCCTGATAATCAGTTATGTACGTTTTTCAAGTGGTTTCATTAAAAAAAAAAAAGAGCTGGGGCTTTGCAGTGTAAAAGTAAGGTGATTTTGGGGAAGAGGATCAGAAATAGAAAAAAGGGAAGCATGGTTCCATGGTTTGATATAGAAACGATGCAGACTGTGCCATCACTTCAACTGCTCACTGTTTCTGCATTCTCAGTTTGCCTCCTGGGTGGGGTGGGGTATATAACCGCGGGTCCCAAGTATTATCTGCCTGGGGGAGCAGTCAAAAAAGCCAAGATGATGCTCATAATCATGCAATTGAAACCCTCCCCTCTTCCCAATGTGTGTAAAAAAAGCCAAAGGCTTTGATCATATGGCTGTGGCCTCATCTTGACTTTTTGGGTCATCTGCACAGACACCCCTGCCAGGGACAACAATGAGCAATTTATGCTGAAGAGGATCTCATCCAAAGCCTCGAAATACTTATGTTGAAATTCCTATGCATGAATCTGCAAGCAGTTTGCCACAAATATATATTTTTTAAAAAGCTCTTCAGATACCACAAATGTGTGAGGTCATATTTATCCACATCCAGTAAGGGGCAAGCGCCTCTTTCCTAGGAGTCATTGGAAAGTCTCTTAAGTAAAGATCCATTTTTAAGTCCAAGTGAAATTCATGCATAGGAATTTCAGCAGCCCCAAGTAATTTGAGATGGCTTGAGATTGGCCAATACCTTGTTCCTCTAGTTCTGACCTGATTTAAACTCATGCTTTCACATTGAGCTCCCATATAAGTCAGAAAAGGTAATCTCTAGCCTGAAGCGTTCCTAAAGCCAACTGTGTTTGGCTTCCATTTCTGCTGGATGACGGATATAGCTCAAGACATCAAAAAGCCCTTTGAGAAAAGCTTCCAGAGGGCAAGAATGTCCTCAGCTATTCTTTGGGAAATGAGAGTGCCATATTTTTTATATGTTCTGGAAAAATGGCGGGCAGAAAGTAACAGGTAGTCCTCCACTTACAACAGCTCGTTTAGCGACCGCTCAAAGTTACAACAGCACTGGAAAAAGTGACTTATGACCATTTTTCACACTTATGACCATTGCAGCATCCCCATGATCACATGATTTACATTCGGATGCTTGAGAACTGGTTCATCTTTATGACGGTTGCAGTGGTCCAGGATCATGTGATCACTTTTTGTGCACTTCTGGCAAGCAACGTCAATGGGCAAGCCGGATTCATTTAACAACCGTGCTACTAATTTAACATCTCTCGTGATTCACTTAACAACTGTGACAAGAATGGTCGTAACAGGGAGCCTCAAACTCACTTAATAACTATCTTGCTTAGCAACATAAATTTTGGAGTGAATTGTGGTCATACGTCGAGGACTATCTGTAGTTCAAATTCTTGTTATGGATCAGAGAGAGCTTGTAGTTTTTGACTTGCACAGAGGTTTTTCCTCCCCTTTTCTTTTCTACACAAGTTAATGGCTCACTGGGCAAAATAAGATATCATCAGACAGTTTCACTAGTGGTTTTGACTGTGGGTCCTTGTAGGATTTGTTTTGTTTTTTGTAGTTTCAAAAACAACCGATCCTATTAAATCTATTTGCTCCTGGTCTAGAATGCCTAAGGTGGGCTGTTGTCAGGACAAAGATTTGCTTCTACAGATTTTAAACTAGATTTGAAAAGCAGACATAAATTCAGGAATATCACATGTAAGAAATTAGCCCATCTCTAACTTTGTTAATCAAAAGTATACATCATGAAGACATTTCTGTTGTTCTTGGAAGTACAGGCTGTGGAAATAAAAGAGATTTAAAAAGTAGTGCTGAGCATTCAGAATCTAATCTGCAAAAGTCCTGAATCTCAAACAGCCTCCTCTCTGACGGTGTCCTTTTGAACATAATCATCCTGTTTCCCATATTAGAGATGGATAAAGTGAGATTTGTGCTGCCTGTGCCTTCTGAACCTAAAGCAGAGTGAAGAAAAATAAAAAGGGCAGGAACACTCCTTCCTGAATCTCTGATCTTGAAATGGGAGGCAGGCAAGAATGTGAAGATAGACAGACAGCTGGAACCCATGAATGTCTCTCTTTATGCCTTGCAGTCTCCGTGGTCTGTTGCTGTGTTTCAGGAGGACTGATGCTGCTGACCACAAGCCCGCAGGAGTGGTTTATCTAGCGACGCAGCACACCCACTTCCCTGGCTGCTGAGTCAGGCTGTTCCCTTTGCTGCCTCGTGCTCTGTACATTGTGTTCCAGCTCTCCTCATTGGCACGTAGCCCAGCTCACATCAGCTTCTCGCTCTTGTTTGTGTTCTCAGTTTGCACTGAGGGCTGGTTTGCAGCTCCGCAATCCTCCCCTCCCATCTGAGACTCCTTTCCTCATCCTTGCAGAAGCTGGGGCTCCCCAGTCTGGAGGGAAAGGAAGCCTTCGTGCAAGGCTGGGATAGCACCAGGTATCCAAAGGAACACAGTTTTTTTCCCCATAAAAGATGGGTTCTGATCAGCCACACATTGCTGTCTGGGTGTTATTCTTGAAGCAAAACATCACCTTTGCCCTGCAGGTCTAATGAGGCAAAGAAAAGAGATCATGGTTACAGCAAACTGACATGCATGATTACATAGGACATTCCTGGGAAACACATGTTTGGAGCATTCTTTCAGCACCAGTTGATTCCAGTTTCTAAAAGCCCAAGTAAAATGCTGTCTCTCCACCATCCTATTAACCATCTTACTGCATGTAGGCAAACACACAGCTTTTTTCAGGGGTGGGTTGTGAATATTTTTGCTGCCGGTTCGCTCAGGGTTGCGCTGCGTGTGCACGTGCGAAGCGCGCATGCGCACGCAGCAACAAAAAACTAGCTTCTACACATGCGCAGAAGCAAAATCCAAGATGGCGGCACCCACGGAGACACCAATGGAACTGGCTCCGTGATGTCACCACGGAGTTAGACCCGGTAGGAACCCACTTGTGGGTTTTTGGCACCTTGCTGTTAATTATGTTTGTGTCCCATGCTGTATTCTAATTTCTTCCTTCCATTGTTTGGCTTAAATTTTCATAGTTACCCAAAGGGAGGCAATGCTATAGCTATTGCCTCTGATGTACAGAGTAAATCCATGCGATTGAACGCAGGAGCTATATATACTGACACATTGACTATATCAGTGTACCACTTCCACAATCCATGCAGAGACTTTCTGTTACACGAGATTAAAACATTAAAAAGTTAACTTTGCCCTCAGAGAACTGGTATGCTCAAACACAACTATTCCCAATAGTTTTTGGGCTGAGCCTGATACAAACAACAAAACAGTACCCTTCTTGGGGAAAGGATGACCTCAACTTATAAATACAGAGATGTTTCAGAGATTCACAAGGCCATCTGAACACCAACAAAGTCTTCAGAGATTAATGAGACCATTTTAGCTATTACCAAGTGCTCAGGAGATTAATGACCCTCTCTGAAATACTCATAATGTTCTGGGGCCTGGCAATGACCTCAAGGTCACATAAGGCTGGGAATATCTGAAAAGAAATATGAGTGTATTGGGAGCTGGGTGGATGCATGGGATAGCAGCATGAATTATAGGGGAATAAGTATTGAGAAAAGGACACACAGGATCAGAGGCTGGGATTGTAGCTATAGAAAGGGGTATATATATATCAAAAGATCCAGAGATTTTTGTGAGCTGAATTAGGAGCATGAGAGCTAGAGATTCTCTAGACCTGATGTAATAGACAAAATATTCCATATGTAAAACTAGAAGCATGTTATTAAGGTCCATTTGCATTTAAAGTGCTTTTTATTAAAGTTAAGGTATCAGGAAACTCAATCATAGGAAACTCAAGTCAATCATCATTTCCGGTTAAAATAAAAACTCCTTGTTATATTTGAATTGTTCTTTGGGGCCAACAGAACAGATTTGATGCCCTTTAGTTATTCTGTTAGCCTGGAGGCTAACATTATTTATTCATATTTATGTGAGTCACTCAAATGTCCAGGGAAGAAATCCGAGAGGTTTCTCCCCACTGAATAAACCACCCAAAAATACAACTGAGAGAAAATTTTAAACTAAAGAGCCCCATGTGATTAAATCTTAACAGCTTGGTGTTATCATTTAAAGCTTACCAAAACTGAAGAGAAAATCTTAATGGATAAGTAATCTTCTCAAGACCAGTTACTGGGCTGCTGTATAACAAGATGTATAGCTGGTCAAGTCTATGAAGCCAAGGGGAATGTGAGAATGAGACTCCTAGCAGCAAAAGCACCTGCAAGACAATGACATTGGGTAAAGGAGCTGTTGAGGACAGTTTTCAGAAGCTAGCAACATTGTACTGGTAAAATGTTGGCTTTTTAAAAACTGAATTGAGATCCACTGAATCAAGAAGAACAAGCCATGTTTCCTGGAGAAACACACAAACACACCCGAAAAACTAGGCCCAAGAGCAGGGGTGGGTTGTAAATTGTTTTGCTGCTGGTTCGGTCAGGGTCGCGCCTCGCGTACAAGAGCGCACTCGCACAGCAGTAAAAAAATTCAAAATGGCGGTGCCCACAGAGACACCAAAGGAACCGGCTCCGTGATGTCATTGCCGAGTTACTAACGGTTCTATAGAACTGGATACAACCGGTAGGAACCCACCTCTGCCCCAGACCATCAATACATGATGATGACTCCCCTGCACAGTTTAGGGCATCCTCTTACTCTCCATCCCATAACCTCCTCTAAAGAATCCTTTCTCCTGCAAATCCCTACCCTGAAATTCCTAAGTCACTGCTTGGGAGAAGATGGGTATGATTTGTTACACTCAGGCCGGAATGTACTTTGTGTTACAAATGGCTTTGGTCCAAAGCTCAGAAGCTGGACTTTATTTATACTTCCCAGCTCCAGACTCAGTTACATCCTGCTGTCAGTTATGTATGTCTCCCTGCCTTGCTCTATCTGGGAGAAGGATGACTTGGCCTTTAAAAAGCCATTCGTATCATTTAAGGAGGAGAAAGCAAAATGAACCATGTCTGCCTGCTTTCTTTTCCAATGAACAAATCATCAAATTAGTTCTATGAAGAGAGGGAGGAGAACATCCTTGAATATCAATATTTGGGTTGCCCAAATAAGAGAGGAATAAGCTCAGGGAGAGTAATCCGAAAGTGATAGCTGGTTTAGCATGACCTTACCCAACCCTAAAGGTTCTTTTATGCTTCCTTTCTACATTAAGAGGTTTTTGATTACTTTTGATTAAACAATTTCCAGGTGGACCTTTTAGTGTAATGTGTGTATGCCAATTAATTACAGTAATTTCACAATGTTTTTAACACAACTCATCAAATGCATGACTGTTCCATAACACTTGCTCTGATATATCTGGAGGTACATCATGTACATCCCATCGTATCCCAGTATCTGGAGACTATGTGGGTCTGGATGGTCCATAGCAAGCTTCGGATGAACCCTGGCAAGGCTGAATTGCTTTGCCCTTGGAGGCCAGCCAATTCTAGAACTATGCTATCTTTCATGCTGGACAGGAGAGTATAGATCCAGCAAGAGAGGCATGCTGTGGATTCCATCTCTCAGGTAACTATTCTTGGCAGGTCCAGGGAGGAATACCTTCTCTGCTGTGGTGCCCATCTTATGGAACATTCTCTCCCCACCTCCCAAAATAATACTCGTGTTTCTCCAAAAATAAGACCGTCTTATATTTTTTTGAACCCTGAAATAAGCACTTGGCCTTATTTTCGGGGAGGTCTTATTATTATGGGGCGCGTGGAGCAAGACGGGGCTCTGCTTGCCGTCTTATCTGATTTCTAGCTCTGTCTCTCTAACCCTAACCAGAGGAAATGGCGGAGACTGGCTGCGCATGCATTTAAATACTTGGTGGGGGCTTATTTTTTGGAGGGAGCTTATTTTCAGGGGATGCACTTAAAAGCCCACTTGGGCTTATTATCAGGGGATGTTTTATTTTTGGGGAAACACAGTAGTAATTCCATCCCTTCTTATTTTCCAGAAGGTCTTGAGGACCTTGTCATCAGGCCTGGAAGACGACCAGTGAAAGTTTAAGGTGTCTCCGGTGTGTGTGTGTGTGTGTGTGTGTGTGTGTGTGTGTGTTATATGACTGTTTAACATGCTTATTGTTTTCATACTTGTTTATTGCTCTGTCCATCCAGGGTCACTTCTTGTGATATGGGTGGCTATATAAATTTGATTAAATAAATAAATAAATCAGCCCCCATCTTCTACCCAAAACTTATTCACTCCCTATTGAACACGCGAGGAGGATATGTTAATTTTTTGCTCACCACTAGTGTTAACATCTCATGTCCAAAAGTGTTTGCCTGCTGTAGATTTAATCAATTGGTGAAATATTCTTATTGTGATTACAGTGTGGATAGGTACATTTGCAGAGGTAACTGTCAATCATCAATCAATAACCTTAACCCTACCCCATTTGGCAGAGAGAAAAAAGTGTGAGCCAATTCAAATGAATGGACATAATCGATTAGTACACAAAATTCACTGCAGGACAAAACCTTTTTGGCAGTCAAAAAAGGAACAAGAAGCGCCTTTGGTATTTTTAATGGTGTGAATTAGTGTTTTCTATTTTGCATTGCACTTTCCCTTTGCAACTTTGTTTTTAAACAAACTCCTTGCCCCTTTGAAATATATTTATTGTACCAGTTTTTCCATCTTTTCTGATCATAGCTGAAGATAATTTTTTCTATGGATACACTTTACTTGAAAATCTGCATACTTTTTAAAAAAATTCTGTAATCATATGAAAATACTGATTATGAAGACAATAACCACAATAACATGGTGAAAATTAAGCCACATCAGCCTTCTAGCCAATAATGTTGAAATGTTTTATCTCTAGAGACAGTTCATTTATATATTAATCTGCCTTAGTTAACCATTTAAAAACTTGATTTGCAGGTTTTCATTCTAAATCATAGCTTCTTTCCTATCTCTACACATCCCATAACAACAAAATATTTCACAATGTCATCCGCAAAACAACAGTTACAGGATTAACATGTTCCAGAAAACACATTTGAAGTGTGAAGACATAAAATCTAGCATTGCTTTTGTCATGGGCAAATGATATATGGCTTCAAGCAAACCACTGCCGTTCCTCTTTAATAAATGAGCCATATTATCTTGCAATGTTGTAAGGTAAACAGAAAAAAAAGCCATTGGTATGACTTTGCAAAATAAAAGGGCAATTTAAAAAAGATAATAGCTACAAATAATGCCTCGGGGAAATGACTGGGTTTTTAAAATACATTTTATTGAAAGTTTTACAAAGAATGTGAAAACTACCAGTAACACAAATTCATAAAGAGTAAAAGGAGCAAAGAAAGAAAAGAAACAACAACCCAGCACTGTTCTTGGTATGTTAGTCTTCACCAGACATTCCCTCTTCTTTAAATTCAGCTCCTATAGTCCTCAAACAATGTGGCCAACTTCCCATTACACAGAGTAACAGTGTTCAGAGTTTCCTAGGGTGACAACAGTGATTGAATTTTAGCCTGTGGCTGAATTCTGTGTGTGGAATAAGATATACCTTAAGCCTTTTCAAATGACTTATGGAAGAATAAAAAGGCAATGTGACTATGTCCCACTTCTGTTTATACCTTCTGCACTATTTCTACTCTAAGGCTACAACTGAATATTTGGGATTTAGAGATGACTTACTTTGAGCACAATATAAAAAAGTGCAAATAAGACTTTACAAATAGCTTTAATATGTGGAAATTGCAGGGACTACCTGTCCAGGAAATCCCCAGGACTTAACCCTGACTCAAAAGCACAAAACCAAACTAGCTATGGAAAAATGGAGAGAGGCAAAAAATCTACTTATCTGTACATAATTTTTAAGTGAAATAAATCATTAAGACAACCCTAAAGGGTATGGGAAAATTTTGGGGAATTTTTATTTAAATCAAGGCAATTGACTAAGTTTCATAACTTCCAGGCATAATGCGATTACAGCACCATCAGCCTTGATCATTCCCAACATACGTTAAAACTAATCTGCCGTTTGTGTGCATTGTACTTACCACCAGCTGATCTCAAACACTTTCAGTGTGGTTCTATTTCTATGCTCACAAGGTAGGAGTTCACAAGTGGCCCTACTGCCAATCACTGCTTAATCCTGAGTGGAGAGCAAATCATAACTGGCTTTTTCTTCCAAATTGGCTAATCGCTGAAATCCTGTTCCCAGAGCTTCCACCATTCCATGAGTTAACAAAGAGCCCTGCCCTCTTCCTCCACTTTTAGTTTCTAGCACCTCATGCTGTGTGTATGTGTGTTTGTTTTTACAAAAATCTGGTTGGAGAGACACTTCTTTAGATGGATTGCTATGGTGGCAATTGCAAAGGAAAATGCAGATTTTTAAACTGGGAAGAAATGCATGCCAACGTCTCAAAGTTCATCATACTCCAGATCAAAGTGGCAGAACAAACTGGTGAAAATGACATTCTAGTAAACCTAAGGTTATCTTGGCATATCCTGAGTGTGGCATGGACAGCAGAATGTCTTGGGGAATAAACATGCCTCCAAAACTACAAATAAAGGTTACTCCCTTATCTGGGCCAAATGAAAGAAGCAGGAAGATATAGAACATGACAAGTAGTTCCTTTATGATAAACACTTGTCCACCACTGTGGGAATTTGTTTCCAAAGTGAGGGAGTGAAAATGCAAATGGCTTTTCTAAGGAAGAGATAGAGTCGAAAATTTCAAAAGATTGTATTCCATCAGAGTTGGTGTGCTAGCAACGCATGGAATATGAATGATAAAAAAAATCAGATTCAGCACATCTCAGGACACCGGATTAGGAGAAGGTAGCTTAAATATTCAAAAATATCCTGCTAGGATTCATATAAATCATTGGATTATCATGAGCAATGCTGAGATCAGTGCACTAACATCTATAGTCTGTACGGAAAGTGTTAGAAATAAGACCGAACCATTTGTTGAGCTTGTATGGTTATTGAGATAAGAAGCAAGTGAAAAGCCAATGAGTTGGAAAAAGAAAATGTATTCTTAAGGACCAAACTAGATGGGAGTAGGCAAAGGAAAGACATTATTACTGTGATCTTTTAAAACTTCTGTAAACAGCATAGATTTTGATAAGGAATGAATAAATCAGAACTGTGGCTTATACAGGTGGTCCTCGACTAACAACCACAACTTAGCGTCAAATTTCTGTTGCTAAGTGAAACATTTGTTAAATCAGTTTTGGCCCATTGATGACCTTTCTTGCTGAAGTTGTTAAGGAAATCACTGCAGTTCTGAAGTTCATAACACGGTTCTTATGTGAATCTGTCTTCCCCATTGACTTTGCTTATCAGAAGGTCACAAAAGGGGATCACGTGCAACGACCATGAATATCTCAGTTGCCAAGCGTCTGGATTTTGATCTCGTGACTGTGGAGAGACTGCAACGATCATAATAATGTGAAAAATGGTCATAAGTCACTTTTTTCGGTGCCATTGTAACTCCAAACGGTCACTAAATGAACTGTTGCAAGTCAAGGACTACCTGTAAATAGTAGGAGTTTTACCCCTCAGTGGATATAGTCCTTCTCCGAGGCTGCTACAGGTAGCATTACCATCTATGGTAGATTGGGGATACATAAGTAATTACATAGCATACATAAACATTGCCATGGCCACGGTATTTCCAAGAGAGCTTCCTTGCCAGGCCAGCCAGCCTCTTGCTCAAAACTCCCAGATGTAAATTTGGGACAACTTTCATCACATAAACAGGCTGGGGAAAAAGTTTAAATTCTCCTCGTTCTGTATTGCAAAATCCTAATCCAGAATAATCTCCCCTTGTGTGCAAAAAAACCTGAGAGCACAGCTGCCGCACGCAAAAGTTTAAACCCCAAGGAAGAAGTTAAGTATTTCTCCTGACATATCTAGTAAAATTTGAAGAACACTCAGAAGCTGCAGCCAGTCCACAATACAGCAGCACAGGCAGTTATGGGCATGCCAGGGTTACCAAGAGCCTCGCTGCTTACCAGGAACCTTCCAGGAACAAAGGGCTGGTTATCTCCTATACTGTAAAGCCCTTCAATATATGGCCTGATTATCTGAGGGACTATCTGTCTCCATAGTTTCCACTCACCCTCTATGATCAGGCACAGTTGGTACGCTTCATGTTCCATCATGTTGTCATAAGCCACTTGGAGACTCGTGGTAGCATAGAAATGTGCATAATAAATTTATATAGTTGAATAAATAAACAAGCAGAAGATGGGACCAGAAAATGGGCCTTATCTGTTGTAACACCTGCCCCCTGGAATGATGTCTTCTCAGACATTCATTTCCTCCCTCCCCTCCCCCAACATTGCTCTTCAAAGGAGTCCTAAAAACTTGGCTCTTTCCTCAAATGAGATCCAAGCACACTATCTCTGCTTGATTTTATGGAAGGGCAAAAACTATGGAAGACAGGCAGTTGCGATGAAAGAAGCAAAGAAATAAAAGAAGCAAAGAAATACTAAATGGTTAGTATTCCCAGCATGCTATCTTATCCCCAATTTACTGAATAGCCTGGGGGGAGCATTGGAAGGACGGTTTAGCTTTTGTCTCTGCTTTTATAGATTAAAAACAGATAGACAGAATTAACAATAATCCATTATTTTATCACAGTAAATTGTACTCCTCCAATGCTAGAGGATAAAAAGTACATATCTATGTATTGCTAAAACTCTTGGGCCTCTAACCTTTGATTGGATGAAATGGTGCATCACAGGGCAAACTCTTTTTATTCAGGTACCTTAAATGGGCTAATTTACAGAATGGTGGGACCTATTACTCCCAACAGGAACAAACATTTTGGAAAGTTCTTGCCATTTCAGCATTGCTGCTCTGCTGCTGGTCAGCACTGCTGCAGTGGTCATGTGATCCTGATTTGCAATGTTCCCAGACACCTTCCCACAAGTCAACAGAAAAGCTTGGGAAGCGTGCATAGAAAAAAATCAATGGGGAACACGTGATGTGGCTGCTGGCGGGAGCAAGGCGGCTGGTTTGACTAGTATTCTTTGTTTAGGTAAGGAAATATATCTGAAAGGATGAGCCAATGGGTCATAGGTTGTCTAGTCAGTACACACACACACACACACACACACAAAAAGAGGAAAGCGACATTAAACAACTAAGCATCGCTATGGAGAATGTTTGCAACCCTCTGATAAGATTCAGCTGCCAATCCAAATAGGGTCTGTGTATGGAATAGGACACAAGCACCAATTTGCCTTCTCCTCAACTGGCATAATGACTTGGGACAGACTTAAATACCTTATATCAATTCAGGCTGAAGAATCGTCTCTACTAATATTGTTAATACTACTGGCAATTGATTTTTAAGGTTTCAAGCAGGAATTTTTCCAAATCGAACAGAAGAATGTCATAAGTCAGGGGTCTGCAATCTTAAACACTCAAAGAGCCATTTGGACCCGTTTCCCACAGAAAAGAGAACTCTGGGAGCCACAAAACCTAGGTGGGCGTGGCCAACTCGATGTCACTCACTTCCACCTGTTGCATGACCCCCCCTAGCCATGCCCACCCAGCCGGTCATTAGGGCAAAGAATCACAGAATCCTTTTGACATCTCTCTCTCTCTCTCTTCTCCCTCCCCCCCCTCTCCTCCTCTTTCTGTATCTCTCTCTCTCTCCCCCCTGTCTGTATCTCTCTGTCTCTGCCCTGGTCGCTTCTCCATCCCCCACCGTCGCCCTTACCTTCTCAGGCCAGGTGAGGAGAGACTGGAAGGGAAGGGTGAGGGGTGGGGCCAGCCAGTGGTGGGATCACCCTACAGGGACCCACAGCAGAGGATCTAAAGAGCCAAATGCGGCTCTGGAGCCGCAGGTTGCAGACCCCTGGTCTAAATACACCATATCAGGATAGCCACCGTAGCAGTAGGTCCAGAGTAGGACTTGCTCATGAGTTGGATTCCAACCCTCTGACTTTGGGTTCATGAACTGGTTTCTAGTCCTGTGACCTGAATGTTTATTTTGCTCTTTGTCTCCTTTTCTGTCATATAGATATACACCCTTTTCATTTCATGGCTCAAATTTTGTCAGCTAATAGGCAGCGTACACAGTCCTTGCCATCAGGGATTTAATGTGTTTGACCATTAATTTCTGGTTATTACTTGTTCAAGGGTTATCAAGCCTGAGCCTTTAATTAGGCAACGAAGATATAAACAGCAATTTCCTTCACAAAGGGAATCCAGTGGGAACTATATGAAGAGCCAACTGCAGCTCTATAGTAATTGGCCGATGGTTTAAGATGTACGTTTGTAGCAGAGATGTGAAAGATTAGCATCATTTATCAGGCTAAAAAAACACCCCAGTGCTATTTATTATCTCCCTCATTCTACGATGCTTCATGAAATTATTATGAAAATCGCAAGACTCAGGCCAAGGTTTTGATAGTTAACTCAATTATGTAGATCTGGTCAACAGACTCTCTACTGCCAACCACCATAATAACAGAAGTGTGGTGAAGTTCAAATATTCTCCATCATTTTGAATCCTTGAACAAACTTGGGAGGAGATTTTTGTTCATCTCTGGTTATTGTGACAAAGTAATGGATTGGATGAAGTAATTCCCAAGAGTAAGAAGCCCAGAATTATCATCTTATCTCATAGACATCTCTCCCATAAGGCAGAGGAGATGGTGCCATGGTTGGTCCTCTGCGGAGGTTGGGGGAAAAGACAGGATTAGATTATAATTCAAATCAAACGACACACAAACTGTGTGGTTTTCCCTCCCCCCAAAAAACTGTTCCTCATCAAAAGATTCCCATGAGTTGTCCCCACCTAAATTATAGAGCAGATGAGACGTTCTCATTGTCCTTAGAGCTGACCGCCTATGCTCAATACAATTTTCCACCACCGCTGGAAAAAATAATTAGGTTCGTGGAGAGCAACATGCAACTCACAGCAAATCACCCAGGATTTTTTCAAGAGTAGCAGCAGGATCTCCAAATTTTGTCACAAGTACCGATATTTGCTTTGACCAAGTTTGGCTCATGTGGTCTTTGTGAAATAGGTATGCTCCAGGTGAGATGATGAATCATTGGCCCTGTGTGTCGAAAAGATCTGCAGATGTATGCCAAAGGTATATGTGGTCTAGCACTTGCTTGGAAGGAATTCCAAGATTGCTGCCAATGATTTGGGGCGTGCATAAGCACACCAGCATGCCTACCATTCCTGTCCTAATATTCCCTCTTATTGGTATCCATTTTATGTATTCAAATCATGTTTATATATGTTATCTAATATGCGCTTGACAAAAATATTTGTCGTGAAAGTATTTACTGACCCCTCGCATCCTGGACATAAATTGTTTCAATTCCTACCCTCAAAATGACGCTATAGAGCACTGCAAACCAAGACAACTAGACACAA
>JANHFT010008316.1:0-14210 GCA_032467955.1 Pseudoxenodon macrops | reverse complement strand
GTCACATGACCACACTAAGCCACGCCCACAAGCCACACCCACAGAACCGGTAGGAAAAATTTTACATTTCACCCCTGTCACAGACCCCACTAAAATGTACTCTCAACTGTTACAGCAATAACTGGAAGCTAGCCTCTGGTTCTTCCCAAGGGCTTCTTGATGGGTTTCATAATCTTCTACAACCAACTTGACTGTTTCAAACCAGAGGGGGGAAAATAGCAATTATACACTGAGACATAACATCCCTATATAATGCCCCTCTCAAACCTTTCAGAACATCTGTTAGTAGGACTTTCAAATTGTTGGAGTTCTTTAGATAGCATAGCAAATAGGCAAGGAAGGAAGGGAATAGGCTGCAAAATCAGGCCAGTTTGAACATGGCTTGCCTATACAGGTAGTCCTCGAGTTACAACCACAATTGAGCCCAAAATTTATGTTGTCAAGTGAAACATTTGTTAAGTGAATTTGCCTCATTTTACAACTTTTCTTGCCCTGGTTGTTAAGTGAATAACTGCATTTGTTAAGTTAGTCACACAGTTGTTAAGTGAATCTGGCTTTCCCATTGGCTTTGCTTGTCAGAAAGTTGCGAAAGGCGATCACATGATCCCAGGACACTGCAACCATCATAAATAAAAGCATCTGAGTTTTGATCATGTGACCATGGGGATGCTAGAAAGGTCATAAGTCACTTTTTTCAGTGCCATTGTAATTTTGAACAGTCACTAAGTGAACTGTTATAAATTGAGGATTACCTGTAATTCTGCAAAATGGACACTATAGTTATAACAGTTAGGAGCTTTTGCACTGAAAATAACATAACATAGTTACCAATTTTAAAAATTGGAAATAGAAACATGTTCTGATCAGCTATCCTTCAAATTATTAGCAATTTCAATATTTGCACAGCTTGGCTTCCACTTTCACTCATAAAAATTTTATGACTGGCGTTAACTGAAATTTTCTATTCCTACTTACAGAGCTATTTTGGAAAAGTACTGATGAAGCTATGAAAGGTAAGCCTATGTCGCCAGTCAGATATGCTATTTTCTCATATACATGGCTACTGAGTGCTTTTGTAGAAAAAAAGCATATTCATAGCTTATTTTCTTCATCTTTTTCCTTCAGAGTTAACATATAGAAAAAAAAGCTTCCTTCCACCTCTTGGATTTTCATGGTAGGTACTATCTGGAGCATGATCATCAATACTCAAATGCCCTAGGTCCCATTCAATCAAAAGTAAGGAGTAGGAATTCTGTATTGTTATCATCTCTAGAATTATGCACCCATATTCTGAAAGACCCCATCATTTCTGGTTCCTTTCAAAGCATTGGAGATCAAGCAAAGGCTCAAGTATTAACAATGTAAGGCTCCAGTACCAAGATATAAAAACTGATAAAAATGTGATTCTTTTAAGCAATAATTTCCATTACAGATATTTTCTTCTTCCCCTTATTGTGTGTTGATATACATAATTTATAGAAGAAACTAGAAGAAACTGAATTGCATGCATATAATGCAAAATGGATCTTTTGACACATTGCTTTGTAGAAGTGAGAAACTATATCAGTGCAAATTTCCTCTGTTTATCCTGCACTTTAATCTATGTAAATGTAGCCCTTTTATTTCAGTGGAAACGGTTAACTTTTAGAACAGAATTTGCTGATAAAAACACTGATAAAAATGTTTAGAATTGTCCTTTTGAACAACTATGACAGCTTCATGCCAAAGCTATCCAAGATAAGTAGATAACTGAAACAAAACATGGAAAATATTATCTCCTAATTAATGGCATGATGTCCTTATTCTTTTTCCCCCCCTTACCCCCTGCCCCAAACAGCAATATTGAATTTTCCCCAAAGCAATTCAGCATCACAACTTTTTGCATGCTCATTGACTGCTTAGATGGAAATTGTCTAGACAAAGGTTTGTTAGTAAAGTTTTCCAAATGCATGACAAACATATGGGAACAGTCAGGTGAAGAACCACATCATGCTGTCCTCGTGATACCACTGACTGAATGTAATACGCACCAAATGTTTTTCTGGCCCTCCCTTTCAAAACTGTAGGGCAGATGTGTTCTGAGAGTAGATACAAACATTTAGCTGCCTATAACCTTATGAAGAATGCTAGCATTGCACTTGGGGAGGGAAGTCTTTAATGGGGTGAAGCACTGAGGCTGACTAAAGGGATCTCTATGTGTCTAACTCTAATGAAATGGTAGAGTCTCATGAGAAATGGATTACGTGCCTTTCCTAAGCATTTTAATCAGCTCTAAATGTTCTGGAGCCACAGAGTCATGAAATAACCATGGTAACGCTACTGCTGGGTTCAGTCGTGGTACCTGAATACTGAAAAGTAGATAATGAAACACCAGTTTTTAACTAAAGTCTTTGCAGCAATTCTGGAAAAGCTTTGGTGACCAAAAATAGTGTCATGTTGTTATGAGTATGTATGTTAATTGGGAACAAATAGAAAGCCATTTAAAGATAAAACTTTCATCATAGAGTTTGTTGACCAAGTGCAAACAAATAATTCACTTTAAAAAAAAACTGAATTCCTATTAAATTAATTACATTGGATTATTCCTTGAATCTCACCGCATCCATATTATTATTAGATTGTTATTCCCCTCCCCCCATCTATGTGCCTTCACATTGTCTTCTGTCTAATAAAATTGCAGTTATATCCTATATCTTTTTATGACAGTTTTCAAATTGGCTTTGTACACAGGACTTAGCCACAAGCTGCAAAAGCTACGTTTCTTATTGGAGAAGATTTGTCCTTTCACTGATGCTCCCTGACACTAACTGACTTTAAGTAATTGGGAGTAATCAGAGATTGACTTATCTGCTGATGCTACAAGTAACGATCTGAAGTTATGTCTTCCATCTTGTGTAATGGCAGTCACAGCCTATAGCCATGCAAATGGGATGATAAGGCAAGAGGTATATAATCAATGTCACAAGAATATGGAAAATCTGAAGAAAAAAGTAATAAAAGGCTAAAGCACAGACAGAACAATCTCCTATGAAAAGCTAATAAAATAAAATGCTCAGTTTGCTTGTCTCAGAAATAAGAAGAAGAAAAAAGAAAGGGTGGGTCCACAGCTTGGAAAAGATGGTAGGGATTGTAGAGAGGGTGCAAAACTGCTCTACTTCAAAAAAAAATTCCCAAAGGGAAGCTATATTCAAATAAACCTATACAGAGTTAGTGATATAAGAGGAGAGCGGCAATCCAAGTCCTTCCTTCCTTCCTTCCTTCCTTTTCTCCTCAATAGGGTGATTTTTAAGGATACCAAGATCAAGGAATGAGAGCCAGTTTGGCACAGTGGTTAAGGCACCAGGTTAGAAATTGGGAGATCATGAGTTATAGTCCCATCTTAAGCACAAAGGCAACAGGGTGACTCTCAGTGTTTGTAAGGAGGTAATAGCAAGCCACTTCTGAAGAATCTTGCCAAGATTCTTGTACTTGTTCAGATAGTCTCTGAGATTTGGACACAAGTAAATGGGGGGGGGGATTAAAGAGGGGGGGAGGGGCATTCTTTTATGCTTTCTTCTTTCCCAGAGTTGAGTAGCTATAATACCTCTGCCACTTCCTTCTCAAGGTCATGAACCTTTGCCATGAGGGACTTTATAGGAGAAGCACCTATAGAACCATGCAGTGCACTAGGAAGTCATTGGTAACCAGTACAACCTGCGTAGGAGAGATGCTACATGATTGCATCAAGGCACACACTGGTATTCAGATGCAGCCCATTGCAATGTCCACTGATTAAAGTGGCTTATGAGGTAACTAAGGCATTGGTGATCATAAGAAGGGACTTCTGATTCAGGAAAGGGGGAACCAACAGATCTCTGCAAAGATGTTCCTGGCCACAGTTGCCACTTGCTCTCCAAGCATGATCTGTGAATCTAGGAAGATACCCTAATTGTACACCAATTGTACCTGGGAAGTATCACCCCATGAAGTATTAAACATAAAAAGACTGGGGCACTCAAAGAAACAATGAACCCTTAGTCACTCAGTTTTCTCAGGGTTGAGCTTAAGCCCATTCCTCTCCACCAAACCCCAATAGCCTGTAAGTGCTGGGACAAATGGGTCACCATTTCTCTCAAACCTAGTCTACCTTTTATAGAAAAATGAGTGCCTATACATTATACCAACCAAGATCTTGACTACATGGGATGAACTGAGTCCTTCTGAATCTTTATTAGCTGGAAAGTTCCTTGATTCACCCTATCACCAGAGATAAAACATCTCAGCAGTCTGACCAAGGTTAACTTATGAAGGTTGTTATATTGTGATTGAGACAACCTGAAAGCTCCAAAGAGGGTAAATATCAGGAGGAGAGAAACTGTATTGGCTGAGAAGGAGGTTACCAAAGCCTGCCCACAGTACATTTAATTAGAGTTTGAGTAATAATTGCTTCACTTTTGCATCTGCTCCCTATTCAGCTGGAGGTGGAAGACAACAATTCTGAGGCATGTATTTTGATCACCATTCAACTGTTTTAGCATAAGTATTAACAAGATGTCAGAACAGGGTGATCTTGCATAATATATGTGTTGGTGCAATACACAAGCAACAATAGGGTAAATTAAGGATATTGTGGCTGCCTCAACACAGAACGTTTTGGCATTCAATTTATGTACATCATTTTAATCTAGATGAACATCTTACAGTATGTACTTTTAAATTGATACCAGCAAATGGGAATTTGGAAAGATGTGAGAATGCAAAATGAGTATAGAAATTTGTCTTTAAGACATAGGAGCAGTCTGGATCACAAGGAAAAAAATTCACAACAGGCATAAAACTTTACAAGGTGGGGGTGAAAGGTGTACTTATTGCATACTAGTGTGGGAGTTCAGACTGTTGACTCTGGATAATGAAATTATCTGGCATTGCCACACAAATACACATATTATTACTTAAAACAATTTGTATAGGAAAGTCCTAGTCTTATCTCCATTTCCTAATCACCTTATATGTTCTTAAGTACAAGTGCACTTCCATTAACTTTCTGTTTCCCAATATATTGTTTTGTTCTTTTCGTACAACACATTTCACAAGCCTTGCACATAACATCCTGTTTATAGGAAGAAACATTTCTTTAGTGGCAATGGTACGTTAGGTACCATATAAACAATAGATATAAAATAGTTGCCTTCCAGAAGATGTCAAGGACTAGACGTTTAAGGCTGGAATTAAAGAAAACTACCAAACTAAGGACTAAATGTTGTAATATTGGATGAAGAAGCATCAATTGGGAATATAATAAACAATTACACCTTTACTTCCATTATTATGGTTTTCTAGATATGGATAATCTACTCAAATACATACTACTTTCTCAAAAAAAATCATAAGGAAGATATTAGCAGCATATCTGTTGCAGATACTGCTATTTTAAAAATGGAATAACTCTTTGTGTTGGGACTGAGAGTTTGGAATAAATTTAAAGCAAGATTGTCTCCTAAAATCCCTTTATGGCTGCCACCCCAGGAAGCTCTTTTTTTTTCAGAAGAGATATGATAATTATACAAACTTGGTTGACTTATCCAGATCTACTGATCTTCTCTGAAAGAGAAACTAGATTAAAAACAAGAGTTGGAAAGGAGGTTATATTTGTCAATAGTTTGCCTATGTACAATTGCCAAAAAGATTTACAGTGGATAAAAAGATTTTTTTTTTTGCAGATGAAGAAACAGACTTTAAAAGAAACTTATATACTAATGGCAACCATCTCACTGCCAAGGCATATAAATTGTTGTTGTAAATGAACAAGGAAGATGAATATATTAATGAGTGTATGATTAAATGGGCAATTTTTTTGAATATAATACTATGCTCAATCAACGGAAAAATGTGGATCAATAGGTGAAATTTTAATTGCCTATAATATGAAGGATTTTTTAAAAATAAAATGACATATCTTCTGACTTCTTAAAAATGGTCAAACTGTATATAATAAGGGAATATCACTCAAGTGTTGGAAATGTAATCAACGTGAAAGTACTTTTTATCATTTTTGGTGTACATGTAAGTAGTATTGGGATCAGATATGTTGTTTGAGTCAGAAAATATTAAAAATGAATGTGAAATGGAAACCAGAAGCTTATCACAGATAAGCAGATTGAAAGAAAGCATGGAATTTGTTTCTATACATGACAATGTTGACAATACTTTTATATGCACAGAGATGAAAACAAATTTCCACTGAAGAGTGGATTCTGAAATTAATGAAATTGGCAGAGAGGATAAAACTGACTGTTTTGATGAAAGACAAAAGCCTATCTAGCTTCATTTCTATCTGGAGATCACATTTGGACTTCTTGCTTCAGAAAGATAAAAAATGAAGTTTTGATTTTAGGATTCACTGATTAGATCTGTTATGATTACATAAAGTATATATTAATATCATTAGACCTGCTCTCTCTCCCCCCCCCTCTTTTCCTCTAACAATATCAAGAGCTCATCTGAGAAAGGATGGGGAAGTGCTAAGAGGATACAAAATAAGACTGAAGCACTGAAAATGAGAACATTTGAATAGGTTGAATAGGTTGATTAAAAAAGAGAAGAAAAAGAAACCTGCCAACATTAATATATACTTATTCTTGAATTTTCTGTTTCCAGTCATTTTACATGATTAAATTAAAAATTAAGACACACAATAATTTCAAACAACAGTGAACATTTAATGAAAGCAAAGATACAATTATCAAAAAAAATCTATATTGGATACGTCACAAAATTACTATTCCAGTTCTCTGAAACAAATGACACTGTACAAACCGTTGCCTCTGTGTCTGCAGTAATGATTCATACAGAAAACTAACTAGACAGTTTTGTATATTTACTATTGAAGGAAACAAGAGTAAGGGGCCCTAGTCAGGGGTATTCTTGCGTTACCGGATATATGACCTGCGGTAGCCCCTCACTAATTGACTGACCCTTTTTATGTTTCCTGTAATTGTTTCCTGTTTCTACAGATTGCCATAGGAACTAGGATGCTCCTTTTGGACATATATAGAGCATTGAGTTGGGTGGAAGAGGGGAGATTTATGTAGTTATAATAAATACTTATTATTCAACCAGATTTTAGAAATCATTGTTTTACAAATCATTGTTCCAAATAGAATGAAATGGAAATCCGGCAGATTTCCACTGGAATGCCTGATAATAAGTGTATGTGTTTATGAGTGTGTGTGTGTCTGGGACAAGTATTTGTGTGAAAGAATACTTGCACCACAAACTGGGACTTCCCTATACCTTGTTGACTCCTTGTAATAGAGTCTTAAAGGAGACTTCTGCATAAGTATGCCAATACACAGTTGGATGCCAGCTATAATATTAATGGCATCCCAAGTCTGAATATTTGTTTGAGTCTGCATTATCTTAAATCCTGTGATGCCTTATATGGTTTTGCCACCCACTAAGAATGCCGACAGTCTTTGTAATACTTTTAGTCATTTTTATGAAGAAGATGCTAGTGATTGACAGCTTGATTTGCAGGGGGGCATATTTTTGTGTCTTTTTATCTGTCTATCTGTCGAAAAATGAATCTGATAGGGGGCTGTGTAAGAGAAAAAGTGAGACAGAGAAAAATCAACACTTAAGCAAGAAGCAAACAAACTGGTAACTTATCTCATCAGAAGTGATGTTGTCAATTAATATTCTGAGAGGTAACTTCACAGACGAAAGCCAAAAGCACAAACTTATACTAATCAAGTGATTTTCCCCCCTCAAAGTTTTCTGCTCTACTATTTCTTTAACAAAACAACTGAATTTTTAATGTGTGCAAAAGAAAGCTGTCTTTCTTATTTCGCTTTGTGTACCTCTTATTCATTACTATTTTAAACTATACCATGAAGAGTTTTAGTCACAAATGAAACAACTAATAGCAGCCCCATAAGCAATTATAACAGCTTTTTTTTTTTTAATCAGGTCTTTTATAAATGCAGCCATTCATTCAATCAATTGATCATGGCTTGACTCCTGAATCATGTCTGCTTGGACATCCGTTAATTTTCAGTACACACAAGCTATTTGTTTATAGTGACAGGAGGGTGATTATAGATCCAAAAGGATATACTTTATGTGGTCCAAAATTCCAGGTTGCTATTGTCTCAATTATGATTTAATTATTGTGAGGGGGAAAAGCCTGAAACTAAACTCGGCATATTTCTGATCATTGCATCTATAAATTGTATTTCATTTGTTAGAGCTGGTCAGAAAGCTGTTGTAATATGGACAGATGTTTCATGAATACCAAGGATTCTGGCAAAGTTAAGGGAGGAGAAATCTCATTTCAATGTATTCAATGGCTCCTGACCTTCAAGCAATTTCAAATTTCTAGAAAAACCTGCTTCAGATTTAAGAAGCCACCATTTCACAAATTTATAAGCATTTTGGTTTTAAAATTATGAATGCTGTGCAAAAATTATTATTTTTAAAACCTGAACATGTCGGTTAAAATGGGACAAAAGAAAATATTGTTTTTGCATTGTGAGAAATCAGCATGAAGCGACCTGAGATAGATTTTTAAAATTCTCCTACCAGGACCTTTATGGGAAGGCTTTTTCCTAGATAAGGTTCTGCAATAAAAATATACTGGTTAATAGATTTCTGTTTTTATGTGTGCTGAGCTCTCAAGAAATACTAGACACAGAGTCTTGGATTGTTGCCAATAAAGAAAGACAGAAGAAAATACAGAATACCTTCTTAACCAGGGATACTGGTCAAGGAAGTTATGGAACCAAGACAATAATTTACAGTAACAAAATAAATATGAATAAATATTTAATTATGTACAACATCTTACAATAAACAAGCCATGGCTAGGAGTATCTAAGAAGATATTAGCAAAGGGATAGGAAATGAGAATCAACAGTTGTAGATGAAGTGCATCAGAAGATCTAAAGAGAAGGAGCAAAGACAATGCTAAAGATATGAAAAAAGTGAAAGCAAAAGGAATGTTTCCAGGAAAGCTGTTAATAGAACTGGAGCAGAAAATGGAAAGAGGTTTTGGCAGGAAGAGGAGCAAGGGAAGAAAATGTAGCATACTAATAGCATTGATCCATCTGACATCTTTTGATTTGCACTGATGATGTTACCTAATTGGATAATGAAATGTCTACAAGCAAAAATGAAACTCAGAGAGCTTCCAAGAATTCCAAAGTGCAATGCTGAGCTATATTCTCTTCCGTTGAAACATTTAAGCCCTTTACTGAAGAGAGTAATACCCTCATGGATTAGCAACTGGTTAAAGAACAGAAAATAGAGAGCAGAAATGGACAATTTTCATATTGGAGAGATGTGAAAAGTGCTCCCTTCTCTGGGAATCAATATTTTGACTCAGTAACAGCATCATAAAATATATCCATATCTTTCATCTTCTTTATGTCTGAGCTAGAGTTAAGCATCAGTACTAAAATGGACAAATTTGCAAATGATATCAAATTCTTTATAGCAATAAAATCAAAACATGACTGTGAAAAACTCCAAAATATTTTCACCAAATAGGGTGAATGGGTCATAATAATATGAAATTCAGTTTGGTGTTAACAAAAATGAAACTGATAAGATACTGGTCTTAAACTCCTCCACCCCCACTTAACATACTTGTGAATGCAGTATTTCCTAGTAATGACCGATCAGGAAAATGATTCTGGAATTATGGTAAGGTAGCATAATTTAAAAAATGCTAACATAACTTAGTTGTGACTGCTAAGTTGCTTCTGAGGAAATGAATGTTGTCACCTTGCAATTCTGCTGTTAGTGATAGCATTTTAGATTAGAAACTCAAATGTATGCAATTCTGTTTTATGTTATTCCCTATTCTGTCCTAAGGTCAATATTATATAGTATGACTCAGAGGTAGGTTCCTACCGGTTTGGACCAGTTCTATAGAATGGGTAGTAAGCCGCTGGTGATTTTACAGAACCGGTTCTGGTCCATGGACACCACCAACTTTTTTTGGGGGGGGAAATTTTAAATATTTTTTTCCAGGTTTTTTTTCTTCTGTGCATGCGCAGAAGCCGAGTTTCTGGCACTGCGCATGTGTTGCCATCTTGTTTTCAGCCTTATTTTGGGTTATTTTTTGTACTGCGTGCGTGTGCAAAGCACCCATGTGCGAAGCGCCCGCACGCCCAGGTGGCGTGGGAGGAAGTGAACTGGTGGCGAAGTAAGTTAGAATCCACCCCTGGTATGACTGTGTTTTCTGCTCCTGAACACCATGAAGTAGAATAAATTACTACCTGAGGCACTTAGAACATCAAATCCAAGGTTAGGAACTGGGAAATGACCTACCCAGTATCTTGACACAGTGCTTGAAAGCAGAAAGATATGCATTTTAGGATTCACTCTTGCCTATAACTCCAAGATACACTGGTATATTGCTAGTTGTACTTTTTTTGTTTATTGATATGTTTATAATGGAACTGGGATCAACAAGTCTGGGTTAAATATCCTAGGAAAGCAAAAGTGGACCAATAAAACTTGAAGAACTACTCAAAAAAAGCCTGGCTAGGTAACTGAGCCAATCAATCTTTCAGCCCAACTCACTTCAGAGAGCTGTTTTGTGAGAAACCCAAGAGGATTAGTTCACTGCCTTGAGGAGCGATTACAAAATAAAACGAATAAAAAGTAGCTACTCAGTGCTTCATAATTTCTAACATGCTACTATGAAATGATTCTCCTTTACCAATTTTTTTTTGAAACAGAGTAAGCCACAATCTGCAACACAAAAGGAAGAATTTTGTAATGCTCATAAATTATGCAGATTAAACAAATTTTATTTTAGTCACTCTCTTTTAGACATTGTTAACTCAAAAGACAGTACCTTCCCAATTTAAATGGACATTGTCTGCCCCCTTTTAGCATGAACATGAATTATTGTCTCTCAAATCTGGCATACTCCACACAAGTGGATCTTGCAACTCTTAGAACTGGGAATCTGGGAGTTACAGTCCCAATGCATCGGGGCAGCTTTTGGTTATAGAAGATTTAAGAGGTGCTTCTTGAAAGTAAACACTGTAATTCTTGGGATACTGGTTGAAATGCCTGAAATTCAATTCAATCCAGTAGCTAAGCATGATGTCCCAGACCATCTACACAGTCTTTAGGGAAAATCTGATTTCTGTTCCTTCTCTTACATCCCTTCTGCATCTTGTAGCAAGTAAATAACAGGTGCATAAATCTGATAGATACTGGTTAAAGCAAAATAATATGCTATAAATATAGTTTCAGTATAGCTGTACAGAATTTAAAAAACTGATTTTGGACTTCAGCATCCTGAAATTTACATTAAGTAGCAAGCTGAATGATAACAAAACAATCATCCACTATTACATCACATATCCAGTTCAAGCTTTTAAACCAGCAATAGCAGATGTCCTGTAAACTGTTCTTGCAAAAATTGTGCATATAAACATTTTATGCTGTATAGTACACATTACAAACTTAGCAAGTGCATTGCTAATGAAACCCTCATGTTCCTGAACATTAGTACAGTACTATAGTCATACAAACTGAAAGCTAGTTTCATTATCTCTGGTTCTTAAGAGGTGAGAAAAATACAGTGAATTGATGTTTAGATACACTTACCATATACCCATTTAAATCAATGGGCTTAAGTTATGACTAACTTAACCCACTGATTGGAATCAGGCTTCTCTTAATATATCTTTTCTGGGCTCAACTAAATAGATCACACAATAGTCAGCAGACTATTTGAAAAAAGACTGCAATAGTTGGCTTGTAGGCAGTTAGACTCATCTATTACAAATCCTTGACTAAATTAAAAAGGTTCTTCTGATACATTGGGCAATATGTGTTAATTATTAATGTTCTCCTTTATTTTACAAGATCTATTATTAACATAACAAAAATGCAAGTGAAATGATGAAGCCATTGCGGAGTATGGCAGACTTCTGAGTAATTCCTTGCTCTTTTTCTGACTATGTTACAAGCATTCTTATTTTTCCTCTAACTTTCTTTTTTCCATGAGTGAGCCTATATATATTACCAGAGGCACGGAGTGCAACTCCCATCAATATTAGTTGTAATCCAAAAGCATAAAGAGCATCAGATTGGGGCAGAGGTGGGTTTTAAATCTTCTTACTGCCGGTTTGCTCAAGGACGCACTGTGACTGGGTGCACGCTTTGTGCATGCATGCACATGCATAAGAAAGAACTGGCTTGGGGGCATGGTAGGCCCAGGTTTCTAACAGTTCTACTGAACTGTGCCGGTAAGTTACTAATGGTTTGGTAGAACTGGACCAAACCTTTAGGAACCCACCTCTGGATTGGGGAAAAGTGAAGGCATCATCTAATTTAAAAAGAAAGTATTTATTCCTAGGCATTTTTGGCATAATCAGTAGAAGCCACAAATTACCCCCTCCCACACATACACTAAATTAGGCAATGTCCCTTTGGTATTTAAGAATAAAAGTAGAAATTTGCCATCTCTATAATTATCCTGTCATTCTTTTTTTAATATTTGAGGAGTTATTTTTCAAGCAATATTCTGTAGTGTAGGTTATCTTGAACATATAATTCTTAATTTGTTTCCTCTTACAGACCAGACTGCACACAGAAAACAAACTAAAGAAGATGCTGTTCAGAGTATGCTGCCAGTTCTTATCTTCATCTCACAAAATTAAAGAAAATAAAGATCCCATAGCATTAACTCTGTCCTCCTCCCTTGTTATTGCCTGCTAAATGAATTAATGTTGAAATGCAATTAAAAACCTAATGTGGAGACATAGAGGTGAGTTGATGGCAGGGAGTTTCTTTGGATGGGGTGTGTGTCTTGCAGAGTGATCAGATCATGATGAAATCATGCCTTGTCTTAATGCTTACCTTCACTTACTTGGGGAGTGGGCAATTTTTCACCTTTAATTCTCAGTATTGGTAGATAGATACCCAGGTTTTCAAAAGCCAGCTTCCATTACAATCCCCAGCCATTCCTACACACTTCAGCCCAACTTTCTAGAGCCACTGACAAATAACCTCCTGCATCTTAGATCACTAATTAGCTTAGTTCCATCGGAGCCTCTTTTCCAGCAGAGAAATCAGCCACTGTTGTTGATCTCTCCTTTTTTTTCCTAACTGCTGATCACAAATGTTGGAGGGGAGGCTGGGTGTGTGTGTGTGTGTGTGTTGAGGGATAGAAAGTGAGGCTGGATTGAATAAAATGGTCTCCTGCGAAAGAATCTTGGCCAGGAGAAAGGGTCGAGATTTCATAACATTAGGGACGTTTTCAGAAAAACAAAAACATGCACGATCTGTGGTGGACTTTCAGTAAGGAAAAACCCAAACGTGATGGCTCCATCTATGGGTGCGTGAGCCAGGTATACAGCTAGAGAAGAAAGCGTTATTTTAAACTGTAGGTTTCAAGCAGGATTTATTCAATATTCCAAGTTGAATGAACCTGTAGCAATTTGCCCGGGGGTAGATTTTACTCGAGCAGCGTTTCTCCGCAGGGTGCCGATTTAAATACGATCATTTTCCTAGCCACGGATTTTAGCTAAAAATTCTTAGGAACGGCATCATCTTCTATCGTGCTCGTACGACTTGGTAAAATAGAAAGCCTATGTTGGGAAAAACAACAACAACGAACTACCGGGGCCACGTTTTTGCAAGGTGGTTTTTGCCAGTTCCTCTTACCTTTCAACCCAGAGCGTTGGAAAAACACCTCTCCTTTTTATCACGAGAGGGTGCCGAGAAAGTTATACCTGGGTCGAGTTGGGATACTTGTAAGTACATAGGAGATCAAATTACACCCCGACCAAAACAGTCGCCTGTGATCTTTGGCGGGAATTTGTCCCCCACAGTCTGCCCTCTACCTGCCTTTTAAATAAACTTCAGAATACGGTTTGCGTAAAATCCCGTTTTACGCTACTCTGCTTTCATTGGTAGGGTTTGCCCACCCGCCTTCAGGTTAAAGGACTTCAAGGGGAACAACAAGAGAGAACACAATAGGGGGAAAATAAGCAATAACACAGAATCGGACACACAGCCTCCTTGTCCTGTGGGATTTGTACTCCACTCATATGAAAGATGCTGCCCGTCCAGGGCATCCCTGAAGATTGCGTTGGGGGAGGGGGGGTACAGACGCTATTGCCAGTTGAAATAAGTAGTGGAGTTCATGTTTTTTTTGGGGGGGGGACACGCAATGCTTAGGATTTTACTCTGCCTGGCTCAAT
>JANHFT010008314.1:0-19633 GCA_032467955.1 Pseudoxenodon macrops | reverse complement strand
GATTGCAGGCTGCAATGCAATCCATCTCTTTGGTGAGCAACTGATTTTGCCTGGGGATTTTATTTTAGCTTTAAAAAAGTTGAAGTAAGCCATGCGTTTCAACCAGCGGCTCAGGATTCAGTCCTAAGAGCAAGGTAAGCAAGCTGGAGGGGGGGGCATGCGCAGAAGAAAAAAACCTGAAAAAAATTCAAAAAAAATGTTTCGCCTCCCCCCCAAAAAAATCACAAAAAAGATGGCAGCTTCCACAAACCAGAAACGGTTCTATGATGTCACCAGCGGCTTACTACCTACTCTATAGAATCGGCCCAAACAAGTAGTATTTCTCCCCTGGTTTTATACCACTCATAGGTCTGCCCTTTTTTCTCAACAAGAGGCATTATTCAAATTTGAGCAGTAATTTTACAATATATTCAACACTTCCTAAGTGCAAGATTCCTGCATAAATAAAACAATTTGAATAAATATCAGTACTTGTGGCTAACCATCCACCAATGTTCGATGAAGTGGAGGAGCTACTACGTTAATTTGAAAATATTGACTTTTTTGCCATACAAAACAAAGTTTTGGAAGGGTACAATTAACAGTCAAACATTCAAAATATAAACACAATTGCATAAAAATAAAACAAACCAAATCACCCAATTAAACCACAAAGATAAAAATTAATTCAAAAAGCAATAAAGATAGATGGCATTATTTATAAATGTTAGGATATTTCTAGATAATTATCTCTGGAAGATGTCTGAATTTTGGATAAATGTGATCAGGACAGAAATAATCTTGCATAGATGTTGGGATAAGTTTTCATTGATACTGTTGTTTTGAAATTAGTAAAGTAGTACAGAATTAAAACATCTGGTGCACACAAAAATTACCACCAGTCAACTGCAAAAGGCAACTTTCTTTAGAACATCTTATATTCTGCAATGGTATCTTTAAAATTATTTTAAAATATGCTATCCCAGGTCCTTAGGAACGACAAATCTACATGGCTGACTGTGACCAACCATAATCATTTATGAAATCTATATGCTACCTCACTCATAATGTCTGGATGGCAAGAATGTAGAGCTGGAAGCCAGTAAAGTGATTATTTATAAATACTATTGAACTTTAGCTTCTAGTGTATTACTGATAAGATGGTAGGAAAGTAGGTAGGTAGATGAATCGATGAAAGAAAGAAAAAAGAAAGGAAAGAAAAGGAAAAAGAAAAACTAAAGGAAAAGAAAGGATGGTTAAAATGTTGGACTAGGAGTAGGAAGATTCCACCAACTCATTGAATGGCTGAGTTAGTAATTTCCTTTTTAGGTCAGGAAAATAGGAAGAGCTCTCTGTGCATCAATATGATGTTCTCCGTGAAAGGCAAGATATAAGTTAAATAAAATCAAATAAATGATTTTACTAATCAATGAACTAATCAATTAGTTAATTTTTGATTTACTATATCCTAATGGAGAGTCTTGAGTTTCTTCATGGTAATGTTGGTCGATGAAATCTCCAGTTTATAAGATTGAGGCTTCTAAAGATTGAGTCCTGCCAGTTATCACCTACCGCTAGCCTTTTTGCCATCGTGTGCCAAAAGTGTGGGAGTGTGGGGGGGTCGTACACATGCATGCGTGTCTACACCCATAATGCAATGCCCTCCCCCTGCACATGCACACACAACCACCCCCCTGCACTGCTTCCCCACGCATGCACGCAGCCTCTGGACTTCTGGTAGACCCGTTGGGCCGTTTTTCACCTTCAGGCTTCAGGAAGCTTTCCTGAACCCTCAGGAGGGTGAAGAACAGCCCAACGGGCCTACTGGAAGTTCATTTCTGAACTTCCAGTTGGCCCATTGGGTCCGTTTTTCACCATCCACAGGCTTTCCTGAAGCTTGGGGAGGGCGAAAATGGCCTCTCCTGTCCTCTGGAAGGGTAAAAACCAGCTGGTCAGCGTGCACATGCAAGCTAGAGCTGATATAGGGTAATACCTGTCATGCCCTCAGATATGGCTCCATAGGTTCGCCATCACGGACCTAGATCAATTGGCCTCCAACCTTTTGGGCACCAGGGAATGGTTCTGTGGAAAGAGCTTTTCCGTGAACTGGAGGGGATGTGGTTTCATGTGCTGCCTGTATCCTGTGGATGAGGTTTCAGTTTTTTGCGTGGCCTGGTTTCTGGCATGCTACGGATCGGTACTGGTCCATGAACCAGGACTTGGGGACCTCTGACTTAGTTCATTAATACTTCCCATTTGAAGCATGTGTTTAAAGAACAATTTTTCTATCTACTTAATTTTAACAACTATTGGATATCCTCCAGCATTCCATACTGGTATTAAGTTACAAAGGTAAAGAAATTGCTGATGCTATAGTTTTAAGGCATCTTTGATGATATTTGGGTTATTGTTTAAGTCTGAACTTACAATTGGATTGCTAGACAACAATGCTTATATATGGATACCCTTAGTTGTACATAGAATACAACACACTTGGGAGGTTTGGTAAGAAAATCTGAAAATTAACTGCCTTCCAACAGTTGAAATAAGGAGTTATGATACACTTGATCTAGGCAAAAGAAATCGCACTCCCTACTTGAGTGTTTCCAATACCTGTTCTGATTTGGCAGCTGAAGGATGACTAGGTTAATATAACTTAAATGAAAGAGTTAAAAAGTGTACAATAGAGAGGACACATTATAAATAAATAATGCAATCTTTCACATTGATATTATATAAAGCTTGCTTTTTGTTTATCTCACCAGGCTCAAGGTTGACTCAGCCTTCCGTCCTTTCCAGGTCGGTAAAATGAGGATCCAGATTGTTGGGGGCAATATGCTATTTCTGTAAACTGCATAGAGAGGGCTGTAAAGCATTGTGAAGCAGTATATAAGTCTTAAGTGCTATTGTTATTGCTATTATTTATTTACTAATTCAGGCTATGTTTGGTCAGTAAATCCCTTGCAAATATCCCTTTCCAAATATGTGAAACAAAGCAAAAGAATTGTGAAACTTAAAATAAGTATTATTTTAAATGCAACTTAAAAAGCTGATAATTGTTAACTGAGACAAAATCTGCCAAGGAACGAAAGCTTTTTTCCTTCCTTCTAGATATGTTGTCGTGAAGATAAACAGGCAAGACGTATGATAAGGATATTACAAAAATAAATACTTTGCAAGGAAAATTAATTTCCTTTTCAAACATTGGATCTTTCAGGTGATAGTGTCTAGAAGAAAAACCTCTGAGAATGATCTCTCATCAATCAAGCAAGAAATAGGGCCTTTTCAAATAAACATCCTCTTCATATCCTATCTATTCAGAGATTCACAACCAACATTTTCAATTGGCCTCAAAAGCTAAGCAGCAATTAATACATTCTAGTCAAGTGGAAAGATACGTTTAAAATCACTGTCCTTTTCTCACTGCTGTGCATTGACTGGAGTTTAGGATATATCTTCACATATATCTCTGCATATAACATACTGCAGTAATCCAGGTTTCTTTTATAAGGGGAAGCTAAAATATATCTGTTGCTTAGAACAGGGGTGTCAAACCTACATCGTCACATGACATATTGTGACTTTTCCCACTTCGCTAAACCGGGCGTGGCCAGCACATGACGCATGAGTTTGACAGCCCTAGCTTAGAAGAAAAATGGAAGAAGGTTGGTGTTATGGAGGAAAGAAAAACTGCAGTTTGTAATCTATTCTAAGACATGGGAAAACATCAATTGTTTATTGTTTGCTTTCATAATCCAAACTATAGAAAGCAGATCAAGGGTTTAAATACACTATCCAGCACCAGTTGCTCAAATTGGAAAGAATTAGGCATTGTGCAAGTTATTAATTACAAGTCTTCTTTGAAATTAACAAAAATAACTAAAACAGTTTCCTCAATTTCCAGGATTACCGACATCCAGCACAGCTGGGATAGAATAAATTGTCAGTGTGTATTAGAAATAATGTTTAAAAACCTGTCCAACATAATCTGGTGCACGCTGAGTTTATGAATGTCTAATACACTATGGCAGTTTATGGGGCTTCATTTTACGATCTTTCTTAACTATACTGTCAACGCATTTGCAATTCACAGGAGATTTTAAGGAACATTTGAAAACCAAGAATCCGGTTTTTTTATTACATTAAAGTAGTATAATAGAATTCAAAAGACATTAACATTTAGAACATACAACCTGTCAAAAAAATCAAATTATACACAGGAAACAATAAAAAAGAAGCAAATGTTATTTTAACTTTTATCTTTGTGACACTTAATTCCATTTTAAGAACTTTAAGAACTTTTTATACTCCTTACAATGTGTTAGCATTTTACTTTGCGTATAATTGGCTCAAATACTTTCTTTTTCTTTTCTTTTTACAGTGTGGTTGTTTACAAAGGCAAAACTTTCAACTTCGCATTTTTGGTCTGTTTCTCATTACTATGACCTCTATATTAACAGAGGCCAATTTTGTACGAATAAATTAACAGAAAAATAGTAAATGCTAATTTATTCTTGTGGTAGAAACAGGTGTGGTACCAAATCTGGCTTGCTGTTTCTGCTTCATTATATAAAGACAGATTTATGTTTAGCAATTGGAGCGTTGATTAAAATGGCATTTGATGCAGAATCACGATCCAGTAAGCATAGCACATTCTTCGAGTCTTTTCTCTTTGTATCCCTAATGTTCAAACTCTACAGATCTACCTCAAGTTACTACATATAATAATCTGGTTGTATGGCAAAACATGTTTCTTTTTTACATGGAGATTTATTATTTCTTCCTTTTCACAAAAGCTCAAAATAAAACTAATTGAAGTATCTGACTGATTTGAAGAACTGCTCACTTACACAATATATAATACAACCAATGATGCATGGAGGGAATTCCTTTCGTCTTTTCTGTCTTATTATATTCTGTTCTCTATTTAGTACCCAAGTCCCTATTTATGCCCACCCATTCAAGATGTATTTTCTGCCTCAGTGACATATCTTCATTTAATGAGTTTTGGTGCCAGCAGCAATAACAATTAAGCCTTTGCACTATGCTTCCTAGCTTTGTCACTAAAAAAGGAAAACTCAAATTTAGCAAAAAAAGAAACAGAAAACACAGGCCCCCAAATAGTTCTGACATATTCATAGAAGAAAGGTTTTAATTAGAATTTGATAAAGATAGTATTATATATCTTAATGCTTCTTGTGACTCCTATTTACTAATAATTAATTGCACTTGATTTTCCTATTTCATGAATTTATAGTATTTTTAGACCATAACTTCTAAAAGTAGGTCACTGGTCATATTGACAACAGAGGACAAAAACAAAGGGAAACACTTGGTAAAGAAAATATGGCAAAAGGAACTTAGAAAATATATCTCTTTCTCCTATTTTATTACACCAGCATAATTTACAGTAATTAACATGTCAGATTAGGATTAAAGAGACCGGGTAATAAAAATTCACTAGTGATTTTGGATGAAGCACAGGAGGAATACTTATTGAATCTGAATCAGAAAAAAACTGGTGGGGTAGCAAATATCAAGATGATATTACTATTATATATAAAATATTGTACTATCACTAATGTAGAAGATTGTGCAATGATAAAAGCAGGAATAGCTGGAGTTTTTGGGCTAGACAACGAAGATACTTTCTAATCTAGTCTTATAAAAGTGTAAAAGTTGATATCTGGAATAACATTCAGATCATGTTTCATAAAGATTGGCCTGTTGAAACTGCTATGCCAAAGAACAAAAGGTGGCATACATAATTTGTTTCTAATTATATCCATGTGTTATAGCATGATGCAGTTGAACTATGAGAGTTCATGAGATACAAACACATTGGCAGAATATATTTGTTTGGGGTATCCTTGGCAAGAAGCATTCATTCCTGGCAGGAGGGATGGAGGGGAATGAATGATTAGGTTTAGAGTTTATAATGGGAAGAATATTAGTGAACTATTTACAAAAAAAATGTAAATTAGCTACTGCATTGTAATGCACTAAATTGCATTATTGGATGCATGGTTTATAGGATGCATGGTAAGAGATAGATCTGTTCATATTCAGTTAATGGGATCATTTCTCTAATAATTGAGATGCAGTAACTACAAGTTCAGGAAAAATATCTGTAAATGAAGCTGTTTTTAAGTAATTGTTAATTAAATAAAATGTTTAAATATGATTATTAACAAAATACTGAGAAAGTAGTTAAATATCTTGATGGAGCATTCAGACACTGACATATTATAAAAAAGCATACTGGTCACCTTTCTATAGTCACATTATATATACATCTAAATGATGTGTATGTATGTGTATGTATGTATGTATGTGTATATGTATATGTATATGTATGTGTATGTATGTGTGTATATATGCATATATATATATCACACATAGACACACAAATTATTTAAGTTTCTTTAACTTTCTCTAGCATTGAAAGAATGTAAAACCAATTTCAACATGTCAGGGCAACTTAGACTGCATCCAGTAACTGGGAAACATATCTCTTATCTCTTCAAAAATGTTGTATCTTCCATTTTCATCTAACTTTCCTTTTTATAACATTAGTTAGTGAATATCGACAACTGTTATGCCTAACTTCTAATGTATTTTCAGCAAGCTTATTTTTTCTGAATTAAAAGATGCTGAATGCTATACCGCCTTCTAAATTAATTAGGATTTCTTATATTATTATTCTCTTCAACATTTTGATCAGTAATGAAAACAATATAGGGCTACCTTTCAAGAGCCGTATCTGTTCTTTAAGCCTGCTAAGTGAATAGCCAACATTGAAGAAAGGAATCAATATACAGTGAGAGGAGCAATGGAATTAGGCCTTTAATGATGGAAAATGAAAGGTTTTCTGAGGTAAATTAACTTTCTTTCTTTTTTGGGACAAAGAACATACATCTACCTTAGTTCCAAAATGTGTACAGCTGTAGGCAGAGAGATGAGAGTAGAGAATTCTCATATTTGCTGACAGCAAAATAAGAATTACCCAGTGAAGATTTTTTTTTATTACTGATATGTTTTCCTAGAATTTAATATCTTTAGAGAACAGAATCATTATTAAAAATGATTATTAAATTATTTTTGGACAACTCAAGGCAGTATCAATACATAACGTTCCTCTCGTCTACTTTCTCCAGAATAACAACCCAAAGTTGTTGGCTTTCATGCCTAAAGGACACCTAGGACCTACAGTCTCCTAGCTTCTAGTCTAGTATCTTGCAAATTACACCAAACTGGCTCTCATTTCTCACTTTTTAAAGAACCTTTTCAGCAGTCAAAGTGAATACTAAAGCTTGGAATGAGATGAATCTGTTGACATGTTTGTTTGTAAAAGAAGATTGGAAAGTAATCACAGAGAATAGGGGTTAAATGGAAGTGGTTAACATATTTGGTTTGTTTTTTCTGTCAGAAGAGAAAAGGAATCCTTCCTTACAAGAATGAGGAGAAAAGAGAGGTTGAATGTAAGTGGCATGGGTCTCCTAAAGAGGTCATCCTTGGAAATCGTAATATTACATAACTTTTGTTCAGTTTCTAATCTTCTCTTTTTGAGGAAAGTTATTGAGAGGGTAGCTGGCACATAGCCACAAAAGGCCCTGAATGAAGCAGATTATTTGGATCTTTTTCAGTTTTGGTTCAGAATGGGGCACAGTGCTGAAATGGCATTGGTTGTTGATGATTTGAAGACCTCAGCATGGGGGTGGTATAACTATTCTGGTCCTCTTAGACCTGTCAGTGATGTTTGATACTATCAACCATGGTATTCTTCTGGACTGGCTTGGGATTGGGTGTGAGAGTCACTATTTTATGATGATTCTCTTTCCTCTATGCCCAATTCCAACCAGTATTGGTGGGAAAGGAGAGGCTCAGTCCTAAGTCCTTAAAATGTGGAGTGCCTCAGGACTCAAGCCTTTTGCCTTTCCTTTTAATATCTAAATGAAATTGCTTGGGAGGTTATCCATCAGTATGTGGTGTGGTATTATCAGTATACTAACAATGTGCATGCTAATTACATATTAACTCTACCCCTAGTTGGACAGGTGATGCTGTAGAAATGTTGGCCAAGTGCTTGGAGGTGTAAGGGTCTGAATGGGGAGGAATTGGTTTTGGCTCAACCCTGGCAAGGCAGAGTCGTTCTCCCCATATATGTCCTCTTTGACTATGGATAGGGTTGCCCTCCCCCAGACTGAGTGGGTGCACAATTTGGAGCTCCTCCAGCTACTCAAGGAATAGATGACAGGCATGGCTGGTAGAGGGCATTGCACAGATTTATCTGGTGCACCAATTGCACCCTTTCCTGAACCAGGTGGTTTTGTTCATGGTCAACCATCCCTTCACCATTTCCCATTTAAATTACTGCAATGTGCTCTACCTGGGGCTGCCCTTGAAGACTACCTGGAAGCTATAACTTGCTGTCAATGTCCTTGTGGGTACAATTCAAAGTGCTGATTATCATCTTTAAAACTCTACCTGGCACAGGGCCAGGTTACCTGCAGGCCTGTCTCTCCATAAGGACATCTCCCCATCCTACGAGATCAGGATGGGGTCAGCATGCTCCTAGTCCCTTGCCTGAAACATTGACACTTATGGGAGCTTTTCCACTCTGCCCTCTGAAGTTCAGAAAGCCTCTACCTTCCTAGTCCCCCAAAAAGCACTGAAGATCTGTCTTATTTCCCAAGAACTGGAATAGGATGAGATGGGTGAGAAGATTTAAGAGAGAACGTATGTCTGAAATAAGTTTCATGTCAGGTTTTTAATGTTTATAGTTTTAATACAATTTTGTATTATGTTGTTTTATTATTCATATTGTTTTAATTGTTGTTTGGGAACCACCCAGAGCTTGATCTAAGATGAACGAATATAGAAATGCTTAAATAAATTATGGATTGATAGATGTATAGTAACAATCAATCTTGCTACTTTAAATGAATCTAAGTCTCTCAAACCAAATGAATTATGCACCAGGGTATTGAAAGAACTAGCAGGAATGATCTGTGGACTGCCGATTGTAATCTTCAAAATCTTCTAAAGACTGAAACTTCCAATAATGTGCTGGAAGACTTATTCAACATAGGGAAGAAGTATCTGCCAAACTATGGATGAGTTAGTTTAAAGTCTGTACTAGAAAGATAATAGAATTGATTGTCAAACAGCATGTCTGGCAGTATGTAGAAAAATGGCACTTTACAAAGAGAGAGCACAGGAAAAAAATTGCCTTATAGGGAGCCAGCACATTAGTCAGGAACAAATTTATGGCAGAATGGCAGAATAGTTTAGTAGAAGAATGGGATATACAGTAGATTGTTCTTGATACAGCATTTGATTACAATGTCCTTGTGTAAATTAGATAAATGTGGGCTAGAAGATACTGCAGGCTGTTGATTTGCAACTGATTGGGTAATTAAACAAAATAGCTGTTTGTAAATAGTTCTGCATCTTCCTGGTGAAAACATATCAAGGGACCCATACTGTTCAACATATTTATCAATGATCTATTGGCAGATATAAAAAGAATATATTAATTTTGCAGATGACCCCAAGTAAAGGGGCTGGCTAATACCGTAGAATAAAAATCCATGAATGAAGTAGTTTGAGTAGCCTGGATATTTACTAATGACAAATATAAGGAGTTGCATCGGACAACAAAAATTCAAATACAAAAATAGTGTATGCGAGAACCCTATGCAAAGTAAAGAATTGAAATTAGCAGTTACTGGATATGTGTTTAGAGTTGTAATATTGTTGTGAATGAAGTTTCTCCTCAAGAAGAAATGGCAGACAAAAGATCACTAAAAGCCAAACAACTACAGTAGAATGAAAAGCTGGCTCTTCATAATTCTCTGCAATGACTTGATATTGCTCAGAAATAAGAGGTGGGTTCTAGCCGGTTCTAACCGTTTCTTTAGAACTGGTAGTAACTCAGCGATGATGTCACAGAGCCAGTTCCTTCGGTGTCTCTGTGGATGCTGCCATTTTGGATTTTTAGATTGCTGCATATGCTTGCGTGCGCGTGCGAGGCGCAACCCTGAGCAGAACGGCAGCAAAACAATTCACAACCCACCTCTGTCAGAAATGCTCCAGATATTGGAGTCAGCCATTTTAAAAAGTTCTAACTTTCCTCGCTGCTGATTCGCTGCCTCCCGCGCCACGTGGGCGCACTTCATGCGCGCATGCATGCACAGTAGAAACAAATCCCAAGTTTTTTTTAAAAGGCCAAAAACAAGATGGCAACACATGCACAGTGCCGGAAACCCGGCTTCTGCGCAGGCGCAGAAGAAAAAACCCCAGAAAAAATAAAAATAAAAAGTTTCCCCCAAAAATAAAATTCAAAAAGAAAAGATGGCGGCATCCACGGACCAGAACCGACTCCGTGACATCACCAGCGGCTTACTACCTAATCAGTATAACTGGTCTGAACCGGTAGGAATCCACCTCTGCTTTGTAGCCCAATATGTAGCTATCTTCAAGGGCTGTCTGTACACTCTTAAATAAATTTTTTCTTCTTCAAACAGCTGGGTCTACTATTGTTCCTATGCAAATCTCATCTTGAATCAGGGTTCCAAAATTCTTGTGACACTAATTAGATTTATTCAACTTGATATGCAGGATTATCAGTTTACAGACAAATGTTAGTCATTCTGCTTATTATTTACTATTAAATAATTCATGAGTATCTAAAACCCTGCAGTTCAGAAACTTAAAAAGTATAGTTGCCTGCCAGTTTAGTGAAAAATCAGGCCACTTACTTGCTTGGCTTTACTTTTTTTACTCCAGATTTATTTTCTCCATCTTTTCTATTCTCCCATTTATCAATATATTGCCAAAGCTTCCCTAACAGGATTAATAGGTGAGGAACACTTGACTGTCCAAGAAACAGGCATTCCATTAAAAAAATATGCAATATATATTTTATGTTTGCTAAGTGGAATCTATCAAGGCCTGGCATAGTAATGACTGCACATGTGCTAAGGAACATGTATGCTTAAATGCCTTAAGGCCTGCTGGCTCATCACTGTTACAGTTTTGACAGATGAGGGAGACTTTTTTAGGAAAGCCTTATTAATTTTTCAGGTGGAATACGTAGATTGACAGTTGCGGTTATTCCCTTCAATAAGGCCATTCAGATAGTACTCAAGGCTAAGTAGAATAGAAATGGGATTTGACCTTTTATGTACCTTGTGGCAGATCATAAGGAATCACTTAACACTTATATATTTGAGAGCTTACACAGTGTATAGTAATTTATGCCTACATGAACAAGACATAAACAGGTGGTTTGGAAAAAAAAACAAGTCATGTGCATAATAATAATAATTATTTTGATCCATTATTGCCTATTTTGCTTGGCAATTGCCTATTTGGATCTTCTGAATATTAATCCGAAGCCATTTAGGTTTAAAGTTCCAGAACCATCTCAGCCATAGAAACTAGTAAGAGGAAAGTCTTAAGCAGATTCTGAATAAGCATAAAGATATTGTCAGCTCAGGTTTTGTGGATCTCTTTGATTTCTAAAGTATAAATCAAAGCATCTAAAAGAAAAACGCTATTAAATTTGCTTTGATTCTGTGTGCCATTTTCTTACTCTTATGTCATGCTATCCTACTTTCATAACTTTGTGACTTTTAAACACTAAAAGTATGTGTGCATTTTGAATAGTCCGGAGAACTGGTGAATACCACCTCTGACTTGCCCGTGCCCCCATATATTCTCTGCCTCCAGAGTCCCAGCTGATCGGGAGGAAATGTAGATTTTACAGTATCCTTCCCCTGCCACGCCCACCAAGCCACGTGCACAGAACCGCTAGTAAACCTTTTTGAATCCCACCACTGATCTTATGGTACTGAGTTTGGCCTTGAATACAAAGGCCTTTGTAACGAGGTTCCACTCAAAGGAACACAGCATCATAAGGTAACTGTCTCATACAGGTTGCATGTAAACCTTATTCAAGGATAAAATACAAAGCAATTTGTGATATGCTTGTCAGGTAGGATTGCTGGGGAGGGGATATCAGAAGTCACGTGACCCCACCCCTTTATAATATGCACTCTGTGATGCATCCAAAAAGGGGACTTAGTTCATCAAATCATGGCTACCATTTGACTTTTTAAAACTTGACCCTCTTATTTGTTGCATTGTTTCTTTTTTCCTTATAGATAGATGTTTTATTTGTTGTATATTTAAGTAAAATAAGTAATGCTTTGCATTGCTTTTAGCATTTCTGCATGGCTGCTTTCGAACCTTTTTACAATTTTAAAAACAGAGTTGATCTCTCTGTCAATCTAGTTTGGCATTGTGTTTTCCTGCTGGCTGTGGCATTCTGAAGAGTGAATCCAGGAAAGCCAGAGGAATCATTCATATGATGCATATCTCCAATCATTGGCAGTGAGACAGAACAGAGAGAGATCAGCAATGGGGCAGCAAATTTCATGCCAGCATAATTTTTTGCTAACTCAAGGATAGATGGAGAGCACTTTAATTCAGTAATGGGGAAACATCCAAAGCTTAGCTGTACACTGCTATTTCCAATTTTCCAGTTTACTGAGGCTATAATTTTATAAGCTTACCTGGAAGTCTGCCAAACCAAAGTACTGATTCAGAACCTATGTGAGATGAGCTCCCCTCTCCCACAGACATTTATTTGCATCATATCATAAACGGGTGAGGATTGCAAGCAATGTTAAGTATATCCAGGTTTCTATGGTCTGGGAAATGCTGGTTCAAGGCAGGAATATGAGGCTCAGTTCATTCTTTTACCATAGAAATCTTTTGTTCAGTCCACCTCTCAACTCCTAGAATCCACTTTATCTTTGTGTGGTTGTGTTTTGCGTAGGATACCACCTCCATGCTACCATTAGGAGCTTCGAAGGCAACAGAATTTGGCCACCATGACAAGTGTAGAAAAGTTGGCAAATTTATTTACTTCATCAAATGTATTATAGTTGCCCACTCCAGAAAATTATGAGAGGCTTACAAAACTAAACAATTAAAAAAGTTTTAAAACACATGAAACAAACATGGCAGCACAGTTTAAAACCGCCAAACACAATAGAGAACACTTTCAAGGCTACACAAACATGGCTTCCCAGGCCTACGAAGAAAGCTAGGCCATAGGGGCCTTCTGGAAGAGTGGAAGCGTGGACAGCATATGCATTTCTTGGGGGATGCTATTCCAGCAGGCAAAGGTGGCAACAGAGAAGGCATGCTTCCTTGGTCCTATAGCTTGGCAGACTTCAACTCTCAGAATTGGTGATCACTTTTAATTCTGCCATGATACATAGAGAAGGTGGAAAGAATCGCAGGTAGTCAATTCCTCCAATAACTAAACTCTATGCCATGAAGGGTTTTGTAGGTAATAGCCAACCTTAAATTTGCAGCCAAATGCAGCTTGCAAAACTGTGGTGATACATGGCCATAACAAGAAAAGCCCATTACTACATTGTATCTTCCTTTCTTAAGAGTTTGTGAAAAAGTGAAGGTGATTCTTTTTAGGCACGGATGGGAGAAGCTGAGTCAAGACATTAAGTTTCTGTCTGGCAAGCAAGCTTGATTAGCTGAAAGTTCTTTGCATGAAGTTGTTAGCCAGAAAGTGCATCATTGTTTGGCTAGTGATTTCCTGTGAACTCATAAACATGGGAAAAATTCCAAGGCACTTTGCTTGATACATGAATTCATGCACGCATCAAATCATTCTTTTTTTTCCCTTTTCCTTTTTGGAATCTCTTATATATATTATGTGACAGTTTTCAAACTAATTTCAAACTAATTTTTAGATTAGTCTTTTATCCTGTAACAAATTATCCTTTTCTTCCTCAGAGAATGAAAAAAAAAAAGACTGAATAGAAATACAAGGTCCTGGGCATAGACTCAACACTTCATAAACTCCATAAATTCAGAGAATTATAAATAAATCATGCAAACCCTTTGAACATGTGATTTAGCTTAGTTCAATGGGCAAGTGAAAAAAGCAACTACAAATTAATCATAAAAATGGTCCATCTATTATTCACTGAGTTTGCTATGCTGTCATTGTATTAAAATAATTTTTACTGGAGAAAGAACCTTCGTAACAAGTGAAATCTTAAAGTCAAGTCTGCCTTTGCTCTTCACAGATTTTATTTTGTCTTTGATTTGATTAGAGCTTGGGGTCAGAAATGGAAGTATCCCTCATAAAATAAATTCGGCTGGCAAACCATCTTCACTTTCATTTCCAATAATTGTCAGTCCTGCCACAAACATAAACCTCTAAGTAGAAAACACTCCTTGGTTCCATTTGCTGAGAAAGGTGCATTTTTATTAGAGATCAAGTATATTACAGTAATGCATAGCCAGAACTAAGATTCGCACTGCAAAATCCCCGTGTTATATTTTCCCCTTCTTTCTCCTCCTTAACTGTCTTTCACCTCACACCCCAAGGTAACCAATTAAAATCTTGCAAGCTGTTTTCCCAGTGGTCAGTTCAAGCAAGCTTTGGTAAGCCACTCTTTCCTTCTTCCAACTGGGCGACCTTGAAGCAGCTTCTTGAGATGGCATAGTATCTACTTTCGGTTTCTCCCTTTGTCTCCTTTCATGGTAGACTGTCACCACATACCAGTGAAGCACAAGCAGCCTGAGTGGCAGCTGACAATAATTTCTACTGTTTGTTTAAAATAACAAGCCAGTTTTCTCAGGAAATCTGGATTTATTACTCAGAGTAGTATCTGTAATTTAGATCTATTAAAAAAAACCACCTGTCTCTTCCTGACTTTGTGGTACACACGTGTTTTAGGCCAGGTGAACTGCTGCAATAATGGAAAGGCAAGGAATGTATAAATCCCCACGTAATCAGGCAATGCTTACATAGTTCTTTTTAAAGAAATCCAAATTCTCAATTACATCTTCAAAGTTCATCAGTGTTGCTTCTTCGTGTTACTGCTACTGTTTGCTTGGCAATATGTTGCAATTGATATTTGATTTTAAATTGATATAATTAAGACAACAGCAGCTGACTCCCTTCGCCCCGTGCAACTAAGAATAAAACCAGCCAATCACCCAACTCCTATAAAAAGATATTGTACTGCTTGGGATGCAATGTTGGATTATTTAAAGATGTTATCTGTGATAACAGCAGGATAGCTGAAACTATTACAATATGCTGTGAACATTTTACACTGGTATAAATAACTTGATTCCAATTTCAGCAGACTGCAAAGAAAATTAAGAACAGAGAGATTGATGCCCTGGAAAGATCAATGATCCATCCAGTCTCATATTCTGCTTCTGACAATGGCCTGATGATCAGGAGAAGAAATATACACAGCCAGTTGTGGGACACTGTACCAAAGGGGAAAATCTTTTCCTACACCCAGATGGTGATCAGTATCTGTTTAAAAGCATGAGAATTGATGGCCATTGTAAATTTCAGCCTAGCTTTTGCAACTAAATTGGATAGCTTCTGATTGTCCCCAAACTGCTCTTTGCCTGTCTTCCTCAAAACCACAGTTCTGTTGACCATAACTAGACATTGTTTCTTTTTAATAGATGATGGCTGAACATGCTTTTCTATTTTCATGGCCTGGCAGATTTACTGTTAGATTAATTGACATTGATGGGTTTTCCTAAAATAAAATTAGTTAATGAAAAGATTGAAAAAATAATAATCATAGCACCATCTGGCCTGGGGCGGCTAGAATTGCATGTAATAAAAGTGCAAAAAAAAAGTTGTTTATTTATTGCATCATTCATTTTACTGCCAGAGTGGTAGTTGTAACTCTTCCTCTTCCTCCTTCTCAGGTCTCAAAATAATTTAGCCAGTCTTGGGTAAAATGCTTCTTCATTAGGTATGGTATGCCTCATCTCCTGCCTGCCTCAGGCAAAGAAACCAGGAGCTATACACTTCCTTTCCTCATTTCTCAGTTACTCAGTATACTTCCTTGTTGCAGCAAAGCTTTGTTGAAGTTCTACTCCATTCTTCAACTTTACTGCAAAAACTGATATGGTTTAGAGAGAATTTGAAGAAAGGTATCCAGTATGAGAATGACAGAAATTCATGGCAGTGCTATGTCTGCTCATTGTCTCCTTCTTCCAAAATTCATAAACTTCCATCTAAATGAGGCCTTGTCAACATACTACACAGTGTTAGGGAGTGCCTACTCACATCAGGTTGCATGGCTAACTGAATAAGCTACAGAGAATATTGTTTTAAAAAGGAACATGATTGAACATTTCATGCCATTGCCAATTAGGCACATGGCACAGAAGGTATGGCATGTGGAGCAGATGATCCTCACATAGCTATTGGGTCTGCATGTTCTTTAGCTCCAGGATTGTCTCAAATATTTTATCCACAGTGATTAGAACACATCATTGCAAGCTAATTCTATTGATTGCCAGCAATTCGATACTCATCGGCTCAAGGTTGACTCAGCCTTCCATCCTTCTGAGATCAGTAAAATGAGGACCCAGATTGTTGTGGGCAATATGCCGACTCTGTAAACTGCTTAGAAATGGTTGTAAAGCACTGTGAAGTGGTATATAAGTGCTATTGCTATCCCTACAGTCTTTGATTTCCATCTTAAGACTTGTAGTTACCTCAAGTTTTCCCACTTTCCCCCCCTGAGTTGTCCTAACTATGCAGAACTTTTTGTTAGAGTTAGAAGTGTCCTAACTATGAAGTTCTTCATGGATTTGGAAATACTCTTATCCACTTCCTTTAACAACTTCATCGCTGATATAGGAGACCTTTGAGCCTAGAGTCCTGTTCCAATAGCAAAACCTCAACTCTTCTTCCATATTATTTTCATCTGGGACACTGTGGCGCCTGCAATGGCTAGAAAGAAGGGTTAGAAACATCAGTGTTATGCACAATTTCTTTCTTTCCCTATATTCCATATTCTGTACCTCTTTTCAAATTTTAAAAATATAGTCTCATTGATATATATATATATAAAGCAAAAGATCCCAGGAAAGTTTAGCTTTCATTTATTTCATAGACAAGGTTAGTAAAATTGGGATATAGCAGTATGAAAAACAATTGCCATCATAATTCCGTCAGTTCAGGAAAAAAAATATAATGATGCTCATGACTCCATCAGAAAAGCACTTCAGTAAAAATGGGATTTATGGGAGAATAGCACATAAGAAGCTGTGGTTTACTATAAAGAATATGCATGCTTGGCTCACATTGTCAAAATAGTACTGAGATGACTTTCCAGATTTCTGGATAAATGTTCCATAGCTAGATGAATAGAACATTCAGAAGTACACGAGTATTATTATGTCTGTTGGAAACCAACTTTGCATTGCATAGTAAAATTTTATACCAATGGTCAAGCACACAGGTGGTGGTATCATGGCTAGAATAATTTTACTGCTCAGAAACCAGAAGGTTAGCTATCATTGAAGGTATCTTGAATTTTCCTTCTCTGTCGGAGAATTCTAAGGGGAATTAGATGTTTATGATCCACATTTTTTCCGTTTACCTTTAACAATAGGTGGGATTCTTTTGGTACATTTAAAAATAACAAACTGAGGAGTCCTTGCTGCTCTTTAAGCTGGCTTGTTTTCTTGCAAACATTTCATTACCCTAACTAGATAACATCATCAGTGTTAATTTCATTTCAACCCTGAGCTACAAATATTCTCCTCTATTGGTAAATAACAAACTCCACTGAGATTTCCCCCCTCGTATGTTGGTTTTCAATGCTGGAAGAATTGGGATGCCTTCATTTCTCTGCAAGTAATGGGCATTTTCTAGATCCAGTCTGGTGTAATATTTAAAGGATCAGGCTAGAATCCAGTGACTATAAGTATTAGTCCTGCCTTGGCCACAAATCCAGCTGGGTGACCTTAGGCTAGTCACTTTGTCTCAGCCCTACGAAGCAGGCAATGGCAAACCACCTGTGAAAAACCTTTCCAGAAAACTGCAGGGACTTGTCCAGGCAGTCTCTGAGAATTGGACCCAAAGAACAAAAGGGGGAAAAGGTGGCATTTAGTAGGACTGCAATCAATGGCCAGCAAGGCTCCACTACTTCATTTTAGAAATAGCAATAGCACTTAAGTCTTATATACTGCTTCATCATGCTTTACAGCCCTCTCTAAGCAGTTTACAGTGTCAGCATATTGTCCCCAACAATCTGGGTCCTCATTTTACCCACCTCGGAAGGATGGAAGGCTGAGTCAACCTTGAGCTGGTGAACTCAAACTGCCGAACTGTGGCAGCCAGCAGTCAGCAGAAGTAGCCTGCAGTACTGCATTTTAACCACTGCGCCACCATGGCTCATTTTAAAATGATGATCTGACTTTTTCAGCCACTACTCTCGACATATTTTTTGGGGGGAGAATAAGTTATGCAAAATGGATCAAAGCAATGACTGATGGTGGAAAAAAATTGACTTTGCATGAATGGGTTTCCTTGGGGGTCAATTTAACTTTAGATTTGACATAATTAGCCTTGAAACAGGCCCATAAACATTATTTTGGCAAATTGTTTGATTGATTAAATGTGATCAAGTTGTTTTCAATTTCTAGCAACTGCATATATAGATTTTCTCGATTACAATGTATCCTTAATCTGTTCTTTCAGGACTCAATGGTAAATTATTACCATTGTGATTAAGTCCATCTAAATTGCTTCTAGCTGTCTTCTTCTCCTTACTTTTATCTTTCCCAGCATTGGAGTCTTCTTCAGAAAACTACTTCTTCACATAATGTGTCCCAAGTAGAATAAATTGCATTTAGTTGTATGTGACTTGAGTGAGATCTATGGGTTGATTTGTTCAATTATCCATCAGTTTATTTTCTTGGCTGTCCTTGGTATTCTAAGGAATCTCCTTTAACATCAAAGTTCAAAGTTGTCAATATTATTTCTATCCTGCTTCTTCAAAGTTTAATTTTCACTTTCAAGACCTTCATGGCTGTTATAATCACTACTAGTCTGCAGTATATTTCTTGACTGCTTGTTCCTTTAGTGTTGATGATTTAGCCTAAAAGGCAAAAACTATGCACCAGTTTGATATATTTACTGTATTGACAATTCTAAGGCTGATAACTTTACTTGTTGTCTTCAGTTTGGTTTTCTTTATATTTAATTTTAGTCCCCTTTTTTCTCACTGTGCTCTTTGATTTTTATTTATTTTTTACTACTAGGCTTTGGAGATCCTGTGCATTTTGGGCTGTCAGGGTAGTGTCATAGCACAAATTATTGATGTTTCTTCCATCAATTTTAAAACCACATCCATCTTCTTCCAAACCCAGTTTTTGCACTACCGTATATATTCAGTATATGGGTTGAATAAATAAGAGGAGAATATATAGCCTTGTCACACTCCTTTGCCAACCTGGTGTTAGTCTGCTTCATGTGATGATGCCTGGGGAATAACCAAGACAAAATAAGCAGGAGAAAGCCAGTTGAATTACAGAACAGAAATTGGAAGTGCCAAGATGTATCAATATGGATTTTTCAAGGCATTATCATCAAGGTCTCATAATATTGCTGACTTGTACCAATCCTAGAATAAGATTTGGGAAAAAATTATTGTATATGCAGGCTATCACATTTCAAAACATTGGCTTACTAACGGATTTCATTAGAATAGAATAGAATAGAATAGAATAGAATAGAATAGAATAGAATAGAATAGAATAGAATAGAATAGAATTC
>JANHFT010008313.1:0-13615 GCA_032467955.1 Pseudoxenodon macrops | reverse complement strand
TGCCCTGGGGGTCACCAGCCGACACTGTCTAGCCGACGGCACCCTGACAAGGCCCTCTCTATGTGAGCGCACTGGTTTAGAGAAAACCTACAACTAAATTCTGTCTAAAAGTAGTCCTGCTACCAACTGTCTTTTGCTCAACACTTTCCCCATCCTCAGTTGCTACGGAGATTAATTAATTTTTTAATAGCCACTCCTCCCACAATGACGGCAAGTTTTTTTCTCATGATTTATCTACAAAGCCTGGAATGAAAAATTCTCCCTCTGCTTAACGTTTATTCCCCTCTATATGCTGACTACTATTTGAGACCTTCATTGTCCACAAAATATATTTACCTGCAAATAATGTAGTGAAGACCCCATGCACATTCCACTGCAGTTCCTATTCCATCTTCCAGCCTGGAACAAACCAAGTGAAGCATGCGTTGAGGGAGGGTGGATTCTAAGAGCAACCTGCAGACAAAAAGAAAATCTTATTTAATTACTAAGCAGCAATCAGATAAGCACTATCATATCACAGAAGCTTATATTGTGTGGAAGAAAACACTGTACTATGGAGGCCTTGATAAATGCAGCAAGAATTTATATACAATTTTATAGGACTACTACATGTGGATTCTCCGCATTAAAATGTATGTAGGTACTGGTTAAGGAATCAGGCTAGAAACAGGGAGACTCTAGTCCTGCCTTAGGCACAAAGACAGTTTGGTAACCTTAGACCAGTCACTTTTCCTCAGTTGAAGGAGGCAATGACAAACCGCTTCTGAAAAATCTTGCCAAGAAACCTGCAGGGACTTATCTAAGCAATCTCCAAGAACCGAGCACGATTAAGAATACATTTTTAAAATGTACTCTTTACCTTAAGATCAAGGAAGATATAAACGAAAAGGAAAAAACAGAGTAATTATTTTTTGTGGGGAAGTTGTGCGAGTGACCAGCAAGAGACAGCTTACCTATGAGAAGCACTGTACTAGAGGCTAGCCTAGTGAGAAGCACCCCGCATCATTTGCCCCACATCACTCAGGATCCTGTTGCTGCAGGAGCAGTTTCCAAGAGACATACTTCCTTGAGCAGCCCTCATGCTCCAGCTAGACATTGCCAATGTCCAATCAGGGCAGGAGGAACTGCCTATTTGGATCCAAATAGGCATCACATAACCACATAAGCATGTAATTCCTAATTGGAATTTCACTTACAGTATGATTTCAGCTGCAGTTTCCTTGGATTGCAAGAGTTGTGACAGAACATAGCCAACACCTTCTTGTATCTTCACATGAGGAGGCTGAAATCAAGCAATCCAACATCATCCAATAGTTTAGGGTCAAAGAGGCAGTTGGAGAGGGAAGCAGAGAATAGCAATGAATGTACAAGAAAACAAATTGTTCTAAATATCCCACAAATTGTACAGAAATATCCCACAAATATTCTCTTGTTTGGTAAATTGTGCTAAGTCAGTGGAGAAAAACTGTAATGCTGACAATTCAGTTGCCTATATTCAGTAGTATTTCTAAGAGTTTCATGCAGAAAATAATATATTGGACCTCTGGACAAGGTTACCTATGCAAGAACTATCTCAGAAAATATACTCTCTTAGAAATACTCAGAGGTTTCTCAATATGTTTAGCAACTCTTAGTAATACAGTAACAAGCTATATTTAAAAAAAGGAAGATATCCTCTTTGAAAATTATTTAAATGTCTTGAGCAACTGTAAGATATAGCACATGTTACAGAAAAAGGAGATTTCACTTTTTTTAGTCATGGAGAATGAAAAATCAGTACATTGTACTAGTTGAAGTATTCAATCAAGACTAGGAATACCCATTTAGTCTTGGACTTCATTGGAAGGCCTTGGACCAGTCATTATTTCTCAGTGAAACTTAAATCACATAATTTCGTAGTAAGGATTAAAGAAGGAAAATTTGACATTTGCACCAGGAAGGGCAATATAAATTTAATAAATAAAAGTAATTCATGAACCAAAACTGATATTCAAAATGGCTGGGCAAGAATTATATTTGATACTTACCTGGATACAGGATACCAACACTGGGATGATGCCCTGAGGTAGAAGGTGTTTCTTCACAGCTTTCATCTCAACTACTAAGTTCCCTAATGTGTATAAACACAGCTCCTGAAACACATTAGGAAAAAGTATGTTCCTCCCCTATGTTCACTCTAATGTAACTGCAGCTTTATGAACAAGAATTGCAAACGAGTAAGATTAGTAAATATTTGGAAATTTAAATTTCACTTCTGGCGTAACAGAAGTAAGAGCTATTAAGCACAAGAATCCATCTTACCATGAGAGCTACATTGTGTCCAGAGAGGTAAGTCAGGAGATAAGAGGTTGCTGGCAAGCATGCTTCAACTACAGCAGGATCAGTAGACAGTGAAAGTTCGTGTAAACAGTAAGCTGCATCCATCTGCAGATTGGCTAGATTGCTGGTAAATAGGTCAATCAGCACAGACATATTTCCCTCCAACCTATCAATTAAAACATGTTCTCCTGCTACACTGCATCCTTGTCGGGTATATCTAAGCAAAGGAAAGCAATGCCCAGTTGAAAGTATCCTACGCTAGTAGAACAGTTACAGGTAATCTAACTCTTGTCAGCCCTTCATGCTAGTCCAGACAAGAAGCACAAACTATGAGTATAATAATAGCTATATTATAAGTCGGGTGGGCTTCAAATTTTTTACCAAGGGGTTCTCTGCCCGGCTGCTGGGTGGTGGGCATGGCCTAGTCCCATGATGGCAAACCTGTGGCACGCAGAGCCATGTTGCCTGGCACACGCGGCAGCGCCCATTCCTCTTCCGGGTTTCTGGCGCACACCTGCTAGTTAGTCTTCTGATCAGCAGGCTTCAGGCATACGGCTGTGCCAGAAACCGGAAGCTCTGGGCAGCTTCTCTTAGTGCGCATGCACACTGGCCATGCCATCAACGACTGCTGCCCAGGATCCATGTTGGAGGCTATTTGCGTCAGCAAAGCCGCACTGCCTGTTTGAGGCAGCGGCGGCTCCTCCTCCTGCCAGCCTCACTGGAAACCTCAGGATTTGCAGTATGGGGGGGGGGAGAAACGGGCGGCCAGCACAAGAGAAGCAAGACAGCAGATTATTTTTGGCAGGCCACCGGGGCACAGGGCTTGCCTACATAACTTTGCCCGAGCTGCTGCCTCTTTGTCAGCACAAATGGCCTGCAAAGTTATGTAGGCAAGTCCTGTGCCCTGCCGCTGCAGACCATGCTGGAAATTGCCTGACCGGCTCTGCGGGGCTGCAGAGCGGAGTGTCTGGCGTCCTGCTTCTCTTGTGCTGGTCGCCGCCATGCACACAGCTGATTGGCACTCAAACGGGGCTTCTCCAGAGCATGGCTGCAGTTAATGGCACAACAAACATCCCCCCTACAAGGACCTTTCTCCCCCCTCCCCCATAAGGCAAATCCCAAGGTTTAGAGCGAGGATGGCAGGAGGAGCCGTTGCCTCTTAGCTGGCACGAACGGCCTGCCACCACAGCCTGCCGCCACCCTATCTGCCAGGCCAGCTGCTCCTCCCACTGCCAGGGAAGCAGCAGCACAACAACTGCTGTTGCCGGGGGCAAGGGGGTAGCGACAGCAAGGACGGGCAGGACGGGGCTTCCTTGTCTCCCCACCCGAGCGGACTTCTTGCACGGCGCCAGGTCTGCAGCGGAGAGGGAAGGAAGCTTCTTTTTTAAAGGAGGAGGGGGGTTCTCCTCCAAGCAGCCTCACCTCTCCCTTGTGCCCCTCCTCTTTTAAATGACCACGCGCTACCAAGAGCAACTTTCCAAGCTGGGGGAGATGCTGTTCCTCTGGACAGCTCACTCAATGACGAATTTATAATACATATAAAACTTTACTAACAGATGCAGACTTCAAGACTAAATGCAGAAAAAAGGCTGTAGTACTTTCAATGATATGCTCTGCTTTGAAAGACACACATTAAAGGTGCCTTCTGGATTCAACAGAAAATTTCCTGAAAGCTCTAAAACTATTAAGCTAGTAATACTCTTAAATCTAGACACACACAAATAAGCCAAATGCTCCTGAATCTAGACATTGAAATAATAAGCCATAACTTACCAAACAACCAAATCAGCCACTTCCCAATGGTTATATGTAAGCTATTCACTAGCATATATAGTAGGTCAAGATCAAAGCCTTTGAGGCAGCATGTAATCTAGCATGGTGCTGTGGAAAGGGAACAACACTGGAACAGTGTTGTACAAAAACCAGGCCAGAAACTTCAGAACAGGGCTGCTACTAGAACCAGGTTGAAAGAACATTAGATTAACAAAGCACAAATACTTAAGTCAGAGAAATAGAAACTCAAGCACACAATTTAAAGGGACATTCTGACCATTATATTAGGGCCATTAATGTATAACGGATAGGTACGGATGGGTACGGGAGTTGCTGAAGAGAAATATGAGTAAACAAAGAAAAGAGATAATGTATTCTCTTGAGACGACCAGGATTAGCTGTAACCCCAGAGAGCGATCAAATGGTCTGAAGGAGGGAAACGGTCCATCGGGGTAATAACTCTATATACGGCCTGCTCTTAAGACCTAAGGGTGTGGCTCTGGACTCAAAGCTTCAAGTTGGAGTTGTAGTCTGAGAGACCCACCGCATTTTGCAAACTGCTTTCATTATTTTATAATAATAATAAAATGTATTTTTGTTTTCATTGGCTCAATTCTTGTTGGTTAAATTCATTTCCAACACATTGTATGTGTGTGGTGTAAAGTACTATTACTGCAAAAGACTGATCTTTCCCAACTGCTGGTAAAACCTTTTCACTGAGAGATCAGGCATTTCTAGTTCACATTTCCCTTAAGACTTTTGAAACCTTATGCAAATTATCTATCACTCAGCCTTATTTGGAATAGGAAGACACTTATTTGTTCATGAAAGACACCTGTTGTGTGCTCCTAGCTACTTTCCAAGCCATCAAGGTTTGGTTCTCTCCAAAGTTCTAACTCAAACTATTCTTTTTTTTATGCATCCCTGTCACAGCCTCCATATCCCTCCTCATTGAGGTACTATAAGATTACACTCTCTTCGATTGCCTTCTACATATTTCCTGCTACCCTCCTTAAACATACTAAATCATACATTGCATGTGCATTTAAATTAACAGATAATGTATGCAAGATGTGTCAAATAATATTCAATGGGATTTTGAGCATGTTATGTTACCTTGTTTTTGAGTTCCTGGTTATTTGATGGATTCTTAGGATAATAGGTTGTTTCCTGGTTTTTCAACTTAGTTAGTTTTCCTGTTATTCAGTTCAATTTTAGTTTTCTTGTTATTCAATTCAGTTAGTTTTCTTTTCTGTTTCTCAATTGGTTTCGTTTTACTTAAATTAGCTTTTTCCTCTTGCAGCTACCTCCTCTTACAATTTTTAATTTTGAAGACCATTCGTTTACTCCTATTACACCCAAAACAATGTAGCTTGAATACTTATGGCAATTTTCATCTCCCATCCCCAATCTTTAAAAGCCTCCATGCCGGTTTCCCGCTGTGAGGAGTAAAACTCAAACTTGTTGGAATACAAAATAATTTTATTGAAGCATTTGCAAAGGTTGGTGGATCTCAATACACACAGATAAAAGATCACTCCCAAGTAATGAAAAGGCATACTTTTATAATCATCCTACACTTGTCAGCTTATGCCACATCATTCCTTTCCATGCCTAGTTTGGTCACATGCTTTCTTACCACCTATAAACTACTATCACACCTAAATGTTTAAAGTTAGTGTGGGAAGTCTCCCCTCCCAGAAGAATGAAATATTTTCAGAAGTATTAAAAAAGACAGATTATTATATTCCCTTAAAGGAGAAATTGAGAAACATGTTTTTAGGAGCAGGAGGCAGCTCCCAAGTCTTTCTTAAAAACCCACAGCAGATGCCAGCACTTAAGAGATAAAGAGCTTATTGAAAGAAGAAGCCAACTATCTAGATGGCTCTATTCATAAGCAAAGCAAATACCGCAGGCAGAAATCCATTCAAGACAGGATATTTTGAAACTGCTTGCAGCAAAGTTTGACAGCTAATAAAAGCAGAATGGTAGGATTAAAAAGCAGCCCCTCACCCAAGTTCCAACACAGGACGAAAGCCATTATCCACAATAGGAATTGCCCAATACCCTTTCAGAACACAAGCCCCTTGATTGCATCACCCCCAGAGCAGTCCAAACTTCAAAGTCACATAAATCTGGGAGCTCAAATATACAATAAGCCAGAGGTTGACCAGAGTAGCTCTCACAAACACCTAGGATTTGCATTTCCTCTTTTTCCTATAGCGCCAACTATGATCTTTACATAACCCCTACATGACCCCACAGGAATCTGACAACAGCCAATAGAATAATAAAAGATATGTTCTTCCACAGGAACAGGAAGCTCAAATATAAAGCCCAAAGAAGGTATAAAAACCCACCCACTCTCAACTCCATTTTGTAAGCTGCACCAGAACACAAACCCTAGTGGTTCTGTTCACCAATAAATGGACCTTCTTTTCAATCAGCTCCAGCTTCCATTTTGTTTCCAGTGCCTTTCTTGCAGCTTGGAACTGAACCAGATGGATTTTTCTTCCAACGTTAGTTAAGATTTGTGAGATTTAAATCCCAATAAAACAACAGAAGACCATTGAATAATAAATAGAGAGAGCTCTTTAAGGATCTTTTGGAAAAGGTCTTAACCTGGTCTCGGGTACAGAGAACCAAGATAAGCAACATGTACATCCTGATACATGGTTTAAATACATTTCCAACAGTGGAGAAAAAAAACTTTACGCTCCTCCTTCTCACTGGACAGCCCATTGTTATATAAAGTTTTTGGCTTCATAATGGGTGGTTTCCAGGCTTGGAAATCCCCTGATAACAATTGTTCTTTCCTTCCCAATGTCAGACTGTACTAGCCAAAATACCCTTTCCTGTCCAATGCCTTTCCAATGTCAGACTTTCTTAGCCAAAATGTTAAAATACTTTGCTTTTTCTCCGAAATGTCCCTTACACAACTTCTTATTTCAATGTACAGCTGTCTTACCTAATATTCCAGTAAGGTGTCTTAGGTTACTGGGGGGCTAAATATGGCGTTCCTGTTGCTCTGCCTTTTACAGGAATAATGCTTATTTCTCACAAATTGTCACCTAAACATTCTCAGCCTTCTCAAGGTTAGACTTAACTATTTTCTTTGTTCCTGGGAACTTAAGAACAGCTAAAGACAAGGTGGTATCTACAATATATACAATTGAAAAGAAAATGTAATCATGGTTGTATCTTGGATATGTAGCAGTGTGGCTATATGTTAAGATACTAATTAGGTAATTTGACCAAAGGACAAACCCCATATAAATTATAAAATAACATTAAATGGAAATTACAACTTATTATATTACAACACACCCCTTTATGCATTTGGCGTAATACTTACACTATATGTGAATTAACGGGTTAAAATTCTACATGCATTTTTGTTATAAGAGAGAAAGAAACACATTTGGCCCCTCCGGTTCTTTTTCATCATAGCCCGTTAATTCACGGGTCTCATTTCCCTGGGCCAATTGCCAAAGGAAACGTCTGCATAAACGTTTGGTCCCTCCTTGCTCCAGAAAATACGGGAGTTCTTGTGCGCCGCCTTCTTGCCTGCAACTGCAAAGCCGAAAAGAAGCGCTTCTTAAGAAGGTTATTGCTTGGTCCGATATCTTTATTTTCCTGGTTGCTCGACTGCGCTTTCCCTATGAGCTCGTGGCGCGGAGATTTCGACGTTATCAGCGCGCATCTCAAATTAGTAAAACTCCAGTCAGCCCTTAACGTTTCTGGCGAGGGGTCGCATTGGACTGGATCCCCGTTTTACAGCAAAGCCGAAGTAGACGCTGGCTTGGTAAGTTTTCCAGGACTGGTTTTCTTACGTATCTGGACGTGAGATGAGGAAGTAAGACTGTCCTGAAACCAAAGTAACTGCTATGGAATATTGCGCATTATTTAAAACTATGACTACAAGTTTCTGAAACAAGGTGAATTTGTTGACTTTGTGCAATAGAAGCCGGTAGGGAGAGAGCAGGCTTTCTCAATTATATTTATGGTTAAAACACATCCCCTAGAATGTTTTATATTTTTTATGAGTTGCTATAATAGCCTTGTTATTACTGTAATTATTTCTTGATTTCTCTTTGCCTTCTTCCGACTATTTTGAAGATACTCTTAAAACAGATTTTCACTTTGTTTGATCAAAAAGAGCAAGTAACGGGTCTACTTGTGCACAAGAAGTGTCTGCTTATTGCTTCGGTCCCATTTCGAAACGTGTTGTCAGACACCATGGTCGGGGGAAGTGGGGAAAGATTGATGTTTGTTTACGCTTCTTTTGTGCCGCGGATGGTGAATCCGGAACCGTGCTGAGTTGTTATGCCTTCTGCGCGCGGTGAGTTTGATGCGGTGCAACGGTTTGCGTGTGGATATCGTCTATTTTTAAGCAGGCAGCTCGTGGCTACCCTGTCGCTTCTTGGGGACAAGGAACTGCCTCCTGTAAATAGGTTTTAAAAACTAGTTTGTAAACAGCTTCCATTATTTAGAGTCCGTAAGGCGGAAGGTATGAATGTAAATTCCCAGTTGTAGATAGATCCTAGGGATTTGAGAGCACCGGGGTGGAGAAAACTATTTAAAGTCATCCACGGAGCATAATCTTGAGAAAAGTTATGTTAGGGCTGATCTGTCTAGGTTGTTATTCACGCTATTAGTTTTCTTTGAGTTTTAGCTTTACTAGCTCCCACCTTTTTCCTCGGGTTTTAAAATAATCTTTTAATTAAAGTTTAAAATGAAAGGATAAAGTAATGCAAACTAATTAAAAAACTGCAGAGAAAAAAGTGGGGGACGGATAAAAAAAAAAGAAGTATGTAACTTTGTATTTGTATTTTACGTCATTTCCTTCCCTTTAAAGGCTGTGCAGCATTTGCTTTTGAAAATACACTTTTAGCCTTCTAGCGCAAATCTCTATTTTAAAAGTCTTGAGAAACAATGTGCACCTACAAAGATAACTGAGTAACTTTTGTGGTGAAACGTTAATATTGGATATTTCCACTCCTGAGTGAGAGAAATGAGAATTATTCCTGTAAAGAAGAGAGCAATAGTAACACCTGAGACATCAGATGTGAGGTATTAGCTACGAATTGCATGAAAATGTAAGTTTTAAGGCAATAACAAGGCTATCAATTTATTGGTACATTCCAGGCCAAGTCAGGATAACTTTAATGGAAAGCAGCTGTCATGCTAAAATTCATAGTGTTGTTATGATCACGATGTATCAACTGTCAAGGGCAGGGCCACCAAGAGGATTATTAAGTGCTCGAACAAGAGGGCCTCCTCACCTACACATGGACATATACATCAATTGTATATGTATTAACGTTCAGCAATTAACTTGTTTTGGGAATCAGTACTGTTTTCCCTTTTCTTGTGATTCTTTAACTTGCAGCACATGTTCTTTAGAATAGGATCCCAATGACACAACACCTCTATGACTCCCAGAAAATTTCCATTGTCTTTTTCACCAATGCACTGGGAAACCCCCGTTCACCAAGGAATAGCACATCAATGATTCGTTTCATAATGTTGTGCCACTTGACAGATTCTGTTTCAATTGATGCCTCCAATAGACTGCCAATGCCCTTGCCAGATGACAGCCCTCTATCTAGTTCTCGCCAAGCCAGATAGCACTGCCTATAACAGTGATGGCTAAGCTTTTTGCCATTGCATGCCAAAAGAGGGGGGAGCAAGGGGGTTGCATTCATACGTGCCCACACCCATAATGCAATGCCTTCCCCCCGCATGCACGCACAACCACCCCCTGCGCTGTTACCCCACGCATGTGCTCAGACCTCACTCCAGTTGGCCGATTAGGCCATTTTTCGCCATCCCAGGCTTCAGGAGGCTTTCCTAAAGCCTTGGGAGGGCGAAAAAAGGCCAAACAGGCCAACCAGAAGTTGGTAGTCCCTTTGGGTCCATTTTTCGACATCCGCAGGCTCCGGAGGTTTTCCTGAAGCCTGGGAGGATGAAAACCGCCTCCCCTGCCCTCTGGAAGGGCGAAGATCAGCTGGCCAATGCGCGCTGGAGCTGACATAATGCAATGCCTAGCGTGCCCTCAGATATGGCTCCGTGTGCCACCTGTGGCACGCGTGCTAGAGGTTCGCCATCACAGGCCTATGACTATTGCTTTTCTCATGTTCTGGGATGCGAATACATACTTTTTTCCACTGATTAGCTGCTGACCATTCTTTTGTTGATACAATCATAGACTTAGATGCTGAGCTAATGCTGCAACAAATCTTGTTCCAAAATAACCAACAAGGAAAGCAAAGTAATGCTTGTTTAACTTCACTCCAGACAAGTCAATTTCAGTCATGTTTTTCACCTTTTAAACTTCAAAATGTTAGAATACTCTCGGGGAAAACCTGGTTATCTATATCTTTGGGAAATGTTTTAGGAAAGCCAGTATGACCTTTAATAACAAGTTTTCTACATCCAATTGAGAAGGCACATCTGTTATAAGAAGTCCAATATCAGTTCCAGTATTTGACCTCCTCTTCACTGTGTCTGCCATGGCCAGATTCTTTAGACAGTGAAGTACTCTCATCACTAACATTCAATTGTTTCTCTAAATCTTTAAATTGAGAATTTACTTGCTCTGATGTTTCTTGAAATTCCAAACTGGCTTCATGAGATTCTGACCTTTCTTTCTGCACTTGTCTCACATTGTTCTGAATTTAAAGTTTCATTTTGGTTAGTTTCCCTTGCCAAATTGAAAAGTGTTTGTTGCCCCTTTTTATTAATCTCATCACGTTTCTGTTTTTCCTTGCATTTTTGAGCTTCAGATTTTTGAGATGACATTTCATAACCATTCATAAACTGAAATGAAATATAAAATTGAGAGAAATATACCTGAATTATTCTTGTAAAAGTGAGCAGGGGCCCAACCATCTTGCATGACACATTATGCAATATGATTATTGGGACACTATTATGACCTCTGCGTATAAGAATGTTGGGAAAGCAACACAGAAAAACAAAATACTTGAGATGTTGGCTGGGGCAGGCTGACATTGGAACAGAAAGACATTGGACAGGAAGAAAGATGTTGGCTAGGAAATAAGACAAGATAATGTTAACAAATATTATCAGGGGACTTTTGAGGTCTGGAAACTACCCGTTACGATGCCAATAATATTGTGAAACAAGGGCTGGACATTGGAAAGGAGGGGCTGAGAATGTTGTTTATCACTGATGTACGAAGTGTATTTAAATCATGTATTCAGATGAGCAACTTACGGTACTTACCTTGGGGTCTCTTGAACCCAGGTTAAGTCCTTTCGCAAAAGTCCTATACTATCTTATACTTTGGTAATAAATGCACTGTATCTGATTTCTGGTCTCCTGCTGTTTTTATTGGGATATTTTTCTCACAACAGGTAATCCTAGCCACACAACCTTTGTACAGCGTTTAAAAAAACTAGATCTGCTCTATATTGTGCTGCTGGAGCCATCTAATAAGTAATTCTCTTAATAGAGCTTCGGATCACAAAACCTGTTAGACTAGCTGTACACGCATTTTGTGTTTGTGTATACATGTACTTATAGGCCAGTGTTTCTCAATCTCATCAGCTTTAAGATGTATGAGCTTCTGCACAAAAGCTGGGGAATTCTGAGAGTTGAAACCCATCTTAAAGATGTCGAGGCTGAGTACCACTTTTATATAGGCAGAATCACCTGTTTTTACTTAAGAGATTTTCCCTTAAAAACACAGTAATTACCACTCTGCTGGATCTAATCCAATTTGCGGTTGTCAACAGTACGTGAGCAGATCCAGTGCCAGAAGGACCCACAGTCACTTTCTGACATACTTTGCCTCCTGTTCTTTCCTATCAGTATTTGTTATTAAGGCACACCACTGTAAAATATGGAAGAAACTATTAATGTAAAGTAACATTCCTCCTCCTGGGACACAGGACAATTAACAGCTAAATGGCAAATAATCCCATGAAAAATTAAATTATTTTGTTAAGTTTCACTATAAGACAGGGGTGTCAAACTTGCGATGTCACATTGTCATCATATGATGTATCGTGACTTTCTCCCCCTTTGCTAAATTCGGTGGGCGTGGCCAGCGCAGGATGCATCTGGCTCGTGAGCCACGAGTTTGATACACCTACTATAAGATAAAAATGTAGAAAAAAACAAAAATTCAAAAACTGAAAGACAGAAAGAAGTGCAAAGAGAGAGAGAAAAGTGGTGACTTCCTACTTTTTTCAATACAGTAAATACAAAATAGGTCTTTTGCTTTACAGTTCATATTTCAAGCCATTTCTGCAATAACAAAAGTATTCTAATCCTCAAAACCTAAATCCTGAGCCTCTACCACAAATTTTCAGGGACATACCCTGCATGAAAAAATAGCAACCAGATTTGTCTATTCAGTAAGGTTTTTCTTTACCCCCAAAAAAGATAATGTGGTAAGTATTCAGATTCCACTTATCTTGATTTATTTTCAATGTGAGCCTGTTTATTACATTATTTGTATCCATAAATAACAAAAGGAATACGGTAGCATTTCACGCCTTCCATTAATTAGCTTCAAGCTTACATTTAGAAAACTGTAGGAGAATGTAGGCTAAACCTAAACATGAAATTAAGAAATGGCGCGGTAGTCTAGATCAGAAAGATATGAAGGCTAAAAGAATTGAGCTCGCTAAATGCCACACACACTCAGATTTGCTGCCATAAAAAAAAAAGTCCAACAGAATTTGCTTAATAGACAGATAAACAGGACACATTCTTTGTCTGCCTCATTTCCCATTTTTCGATGTATAAGTTCACAAGGAAGCTTTGGAACATAACAGTACCACTAATTCAATTAAAGTCAATTAATGATTGAAAGAAATATGGTTTTTATTTTTCTTTAAACCAGGAAAGTGGGAGCCAAACACAGTGCCCTACCTCCAGTAACATTCATTAGTCTAAGAATCATACAGAATAAACTTTGTCTTCCCCCCCCCACTTGACCCCCCCCCGCAACAGACAGGTTATCCTCTAAGAGCAGGTTATATTCAACAGGGCCTCTCCTGCTGATCTAAATAACCAGGTGGATTCCTAGCAGACAAGGCAGCCCCCCTTCCTCGGATAATGAAAACATTTAAGGCTTTAAAGATCCATATCAGGATATAAATTGTATCCAGTAGGCTATTCAGTCAGTGCAGACCTTTCTGTAGAATCATATGGTCCCAGTGCTTTGCACTGGTCAGCAACCTTACATTTTATGAGAACCCTTACAGGCCCAAAATGGCACAATTTAATCCTTTGGAAAAGTACTATTTGCTCCAAGGATCAGTGATTGCTGCTTTATATCAAAAGAACCAGTTGCTTTTGGAAACTGAAGGTAGATGCATCAAAGAACTGAGATATGATTGTAATGCAACATAATAGCAAATCTATCCTTCATAAAAAGATTACAAACAGAGGAAAATCTGATGCGCTGCCCAACTTTTCATCCTTGTTATAAATGGTAGCAAGCTCTCACCACCCAAACCAACCTTCATGTTGCTTGTGGGGGGGG
>JANHFT010008311.1:0-30132 GCA_032467955.1 Pseudoxenodon macrops | reverse complement strand
AAGCACGCCCACCCAGTCACCTGACCTCCAAGCCACGCCCACAAAATAAACCACACCCACAGAACCGGTAGGGAAAATTTTTAGATTTCACCCCTGGTCCGTTCTAAACAGCAAGATGGGAGAACGGGCCCCTAACAAAACAAAGGTATTGCCCGCTCAGCTCACTTGTCCCCTTTCCTCCGAGCGGGTCCCACTCGTCCGCCACGCCAAAACAGAAAGGCTGGCCAGAGAGCGAAGCGGCTACTTACTCTCACTAGACCAAGAGTGTCCAACCTTGGCAACTTTAAACCTGGAGGACTTCAACTCCCAGAATTCCACAGCAAGCAAAGCTGGGAGTCGAAGTGCTGGGAATTCTGGGAGCTGAAGTCCTCCAGGCTTAAAGTTGCCAAGGTCGGACACCCCCTGCGCTAGACTCTTCCTTTCCATCCCAAATGTGGAACACGGCCTTCCACTTCTACTCCACTGGCTGCCGGACTAAGAAACGCGGACTCCCTCCCCCTCCCCCTGATAAGGAGTCGGAGCAACCCGCAAACTCGCCCCGGTCTCCTCCAGCCCGCGCCAAGGGCATCGACGAGAGAGAGGGGCGCGCATGCGCAAGGAAGCAGATTCCTTGGACTGACGTGGGATCTCCGAGAAGACGGTTCCACGAACCAAAGGAAGAGTCCCTGAGGGGCTTTTTCAAAAGGCAGCTGGACCGTCCTTTTTTTGTGTGTGTGTTTTTTTTTTGCTTAAAAACGTTTCGCTTCTCATCCAGAACTGAGGAAAACTTCCCGGGTGAGAAGCGAAACGTTTTCAAGGGGTGGGGGAACCCAAAAGGAGCTCCAGCTGCCTTTTTGAAGAAAAGAACCTTCGGGACAACCGCGACCTTGGATAACGGAGCCTCTCCTCAGAAAGTGCCTAGGGAGGTTTTAACCCCGCCCCCTTATCTCGCGAGCTCCTCCTCTTCCTCTCGGGCATCTCCGCCCCTTCCTTTCCCCCCCCCTCCTTCCTGCCCTGGGGCTTCCGGTTCAGGGGAAAAGAGCGAGTGAGTATCTCTTACCTTGCGCTGGTTCTCCGGGAGAGGCAGGGACCCTCCTGAGATTGACAGCTGCATTTGCAGTGCTTTCTTCTTTTCCGTTTAAAGCAGCCCCCCCCACATGGAGTTATTTCTATGAAAGCGGTTAGGAAACGGCCTTTCCTGGGTCGCCTTTGGCTTGGGATACACACCCTGGTTGTCTCCGCGTAACGGTTCAGACGACCTGCGTTTGCCCACTGACTGCACCCTAACCCAGGTTCTCAGTCTTTAAAGAGGGCGGGGATGTCTTTAAGAGCTGAAGTCTACGTATCATGTAAAGTTGGCGTGGTTGAGGCAACCACTGCCGTAAACCTCTCCGTGAGCAGCTCACAGTCCTCTGGCTTGACAAATGGCTCGCTTTATTAGCCCTTCCCGGGCAAGGTAAGGCTTGAACCCGGGGATCTTCTGCAGAGAGAGAGAATGGATTTTGCCACCGGGAGCGTTCGTGATCGAAGCGCAAGGTGCCAGTGGCTATGACCCGCACCTAAAAACCGTATACTTTGGGTTTGGAGGAATCTCATCCCGGGTTCCTCAAAAACTACTAGCCACTTGCAGGCCTGCAGCTTTTGTCTACTAAATCCGCATTTTCTGCTGCATGAACTATGTTGCCTGCCCCTTTTTGTTTGGCAGTGTGTTTCGAAACCTTTCCAATCCCTTAGTGCACTTAGATTTATTTATTTTTTTGCATAAAGGCGATATTGTGAATACCTTTATTCTCAGGGATTATTTTGTTTCAGTTGTGGAGAATGTACATTTGGAAGCCACTGCCCCAATACTAATGAGATGATAAAATACAGGGGTTGCTGCTCTTTTGTAGTTTGAATTTAAGAATAAAAATGACTCTAGGCCAGGGGTCGGCAACCTTAAATACTCAAAGAGCCACAGAGGTCCTAACCGGAAACCTCCTGTTCAATTCTGGAGCCCACGGGAAGTCCAGTTCCCCCAAAATAGAGTCTCCTCTACCAGTCCTAACCAAAAGCCCTATCCATTGTGGAGCCGACTAGTGACAGGGAGCCACAGCAGAGGGATGAAAGAGCCACATGCGGCTCCAGAGCCACGGGTTGCTGACCCCTGCTCTAGGCCATGCATCCAGCATCCCAAGGATTCTGCAAGGAGTTCTATGACAGAATAAAACCAATAAAGCTTTTAAAAAAATTATTCTAATCCAGGCAATTTTCTATCACTGGAGTATGCCTCTTCCTCAGAGATCTGTGAATTGTTTTTAACATAATTCTATGGCCTGCTCTAACCATTACTGAAAATGGATTTTGAAAAGAAAATACCTCACTGAGGTATTTGAACAGAAATTACCTACAGTAATATTCCTTTAAACAGATCTTAAAGAAATTATAGGGGTTGTAATTCAACATATTGGAGGACATCTGGTTAAACAAAGACTGCTGTGACCTCACAGATGATACATGCAAAAAAAGTTTATAATGTACATTTCTTACAAGGCTGTACTTTTTGGATACAGCCACTATTGGCCTGTTTACAGCCCAGGGTTTGGGGACTCTGAGTTAGATCACACTAAGCTTAAATTTCATTTCCTCATTTTTTTAATCTCATTTATTAAGCCATGGCTTCCAAATTTAAGAATTAGATCAACATCTTATTTAATAATCCAGTATTAAGCAATTATTTCTTACATCTCTGTTGCATTGTTAATATTTTGGGTATGGGTTCACTTTATTGAACAAATGGCACATTTACACAACTTTTTAAAAATCTGCAGTTTTTTTATTCAATAAAAATGAACTAATCACAGATTGTTTTTCAGCATTTAGCAGTTTAATATTTTCTTTGTCAAGGTGTCTTTAAAACATGTTTTTAAAAGTTTGAAACTTTTAAAATTAAATTTCAAACAATATAACTTTACATGATGATATTTCTAAATTAAAATGGTAACTTGACAATGAACCTAAAAATAATACATTTTGATTGCATGGTTATATGTTTACTTTTCTGCCCCCATCCTAGAATGACGTCATTATACCTGAAGAAATTACTGGATCTGGCTGGAAGGAAAGAAGTAATTTCCATAACTCGGTATATTGCCAGCTTCAGGATGCAGCCAGAGAAAAGCCAGAGAGCAGTCGCTCAGTTTTGGCTAAAAACAGTACATGATAAGAAAGGCTCTTGCAATCGAGCATTCTGTACAAAAGTAATTGAAGAGAAAAGAAAAAAGAAAAATGCCAGAGAAACATTTGAAAGTGTTGGGAGGAAAATCCCATACAACAGGATACAACTGATTGATGAGAATGGCGAAGACATGGGAGAAATGCATAGGGCAAATGTACTTCGTATCATGGATGAAAGAGGGATGATTCTTGTCCTGCTGTCTGAAAAAACAGATCCACCCAAGTATGGACTAATGACAGGAAAGCAAATTTATGAAGAGCGGCTCAAAATTAGAGATGAGAAAGCCAGCCCCAAAGCAGGTATGCGTGGCTTCTGTGAAAGATACTGGCAATTCAGATGTTATGCTAAGTCCCAGTTTGTTATATAGGCTAGGGCTAATTAAGCCATGGTAGCCTGGCTCACATAATACATTAAGCCAGGAGTGGGCAGAGTTTCGTCAGCAGGGACATATTTCATTTTTGATTACCACATAGGACATGGGCATGTCCTCATCAAATGGGATAAGATTGGTGTGGGTGAGTGTGCTTGTTTTTACATTTTTGAACCGATGTGAACTATATTCTTTTATCAAACTGAAAGGCATTGGTTTGACTCATGATCTTATTTTAACAGGGCCCGTTCAACAAAAGATTATTAAAATGTCCACAGTTACAGAGCAACATGATTTCAGTACAAAAGTAAAACAAATTGAGGAATGGATTGACAAGAAGTACCATGTGAAAATTATGCTGAATCAAAAAACTGTTTCGGATGAACCAGAAAAGATGGTAAGCTTATTGAAACATTTTGAGGTATGATCTCTGCCAAGAGATCATAGTATTATAAGTTGGTTTCTAAAATCACTGTTTCATGTCAAATGGAAAAGGCCAATTTAGTGTTCCAGTTCCCAGCTTATTTCACTATTGCAATGGAGGCTGGGCTGCTTGTAATTCAGCATGACCAAAGTGGGCTTTGGGTTCTCAATCTGAAGGGAAAGATTGCCAGAAAGTGGTTTCATCTGGGTCAAGACAGTAAAAGCTGACTTGTGTTTGTACTGCTTACTGTTACACTTGTCGGTGAAATAATATCCTGTCCCACTTATTGCTACATAATTGGACTTACAACATTACTTTAAGGAAGCATAATTAAAACCAGAGAGAATATATATTAGCTTGAAATCAATACTCCTGGGTTCTTGATTTAGGAATTGGAAGATGCAGTGAGCTTCACAGACAGTGCAGTAACAGCTGTACATTTTCAGAAAGATAGGAATATAACTTTGATTCGTGCTCATGAAGATTTGCAAGCCAGTGTTTAAACTGTTTGAATTTTGCTTTGCCAGTTTTAGGATCTGTTAGGTTATTTTATTTTTATAAAATAAAATGACTGATTGTATTTAATAACATTCCTTAACTGATGCAAAAAATACTCAAACTGTTCATTAAGCCAATTCGTCTTATTTTCAGTTAACATATTTTGATAAGATTTTGGATACAATGCGTGAGAAAGCCACGTATCACTCCATGCCCTCTATTGCTGCAGAAGGAAGGAGCACTTGCATATTGAGACATTTATCAAACAGAGAGATCAAGAAATTAAATCTCGTGGAGAAAAATAAAGATATTCAGAAGGAGAATGGAAGCAACGTTACAGACTCGGATGTAACCAAGCAGTGATTGTTTTCCCCCTAAAAATGGAATGGAAAAAGAATACGACAAGTGATTTTGGTGTACCAACCTTCAGCCTTCTGTACCAATTCTATAAACTTGGCAATGACACACACACCCCTCTCAAAGCCACTTCTTGTGAACATGTCTCATGATGACTGTTAGGCACATCTAAAACTCTTGTTCAAGGAATGGCATTTCAGCCATTAGCAACCTGCTGTTTGCTGCTTGCTGCAGATGCAGGCAGAGATTCTTCCATTGAAGATAATTTTCTTCGCTGTACTTTTGGAGGGATATATCCACTGAGGTGAGAGGCCAGGCTCCGCTTTTGCTGTGGTTTCTTAGGAAGCAAGATCCAAAAGAAAGAACTGTAATGGAGTATCCGTTTTTTGTCATTAAAAACTTAGAACAGTTAACAATAAAAGTGTCTGTTATTAGCAGTCTGGTCAACTGGGTTTTGGAATATCACAGCAGAGTTAAAGGGACCTTAGATCAATTTGGAAGGAGGGAGAAGGAAAGGATAGCTAAAGCAAGAAGAAACAACCCAGGAAAAGCACCAAAGCTGAGCAGTGTACAAGATTCTATTTTTCTCTATTTAATCTCAGGTAGAGATTGAGAGGGTGGGGTACAAAAGACTCTACATTTAATGCCCTTAGGCCATCCTGGAATAGCAATGGTGAAAACTCCCAATGTGGCTATATTGATAGCAGAGTGGCACTGTACTCAAAGTCTGGGAAGGCTGATGCCTGTAAGTATTTTAAAGACAAGACTCAGCCTTCCATCCTTCCGAAGTCATTAAAATGAGGGCCAGATTATTGGGGGCAGTATGCTGATTTTATACATGGCTCAGAAAGCACTGTGGAGCAATATACAAGTCTAAATGCTATTGCTCTATCAAGTTAGCTTCCCCTCCCCCCAATCTCATCCATCCAAGACACTATTTACTGCTTTTTGACTGCCTAGGGAGGTTTCGTTGTTTTTCTTGGTGTAGGTGAAAACAAGATACCTAAATCTTAGAGGATTTAGGTATCTAATGTATTCCTGAAAACACTAAAAACCTTGCAAATGCAGCCCTATTTTCCCCACTGGTAAACGGGTCGAATACTTTTAAGCCTCTGCAATGTTTAAAACTCCCATTCTGCTCCTTAACCTCACCCCCTACACAAACCCCCTTATCAATAGCAGACAATAATCTTCTACTTATCAACAATTAAAAGGGCAAGACTCCGTAAGCTTTAAGAAAATCTTCACGAAAGCTTAAATGAGACCAGTCTTTTTCTTTCTTTTTTTGATGATGATGATTTGAATCATCATAATTAAACCGAACCACTTTGCATGAACTCTACCTAAGTTTTTTACACAGGAAATTCTCTTTATTTGCAGATTCTGCAATATGTAAATTCACTTGTTTGGAAAAATGCTTTTGTAACGCAAAACCAATGCATGGCGCTCTTCCACTTATGTTCCGAAATTCAGAATATCAAAACATTGGAATCACCCAACACTAGCTGAGGTTTTAGCACACACTAAATTCAGTGGTCAGGGCAATTTTAGAGAATATAATTACCACGATTAATGATTGCCGGTATATCCCATTCCCTAGAGAATCTTATTAGTTATTATACAATTACAAAAGATTTGCATCAGAACAGATAATTTCAGATAGATTGGTCCAATAAGCACTAATACATTGGGTCTGGAACAAAGTTGAATTATTATGGATTGAAACACAGGCGTTCCATGCAGAAATATTTTGAAGAAATAATGATGGGAAGAAGCCAAAAACATTGGTATGAAGGAAGAGAGAAACTAGGAAGAGCATGGAAGTATTTGGGCTATTAGGACATATCATATTGGGGAAATAGGAGACAGGGCACAATGGTTGAAGTCTTGCCCTACTTACCACATAAAATTAGTTCAGGATCTTTGCTTTGTTCTGACCGAGAACAAGAAAATCTGTATTTTGTTTTAGCCGAACCCAGAAGTACAAAAATGTTCTGGATTTTTGTGTTGACCAAACCATTACTTATTTAGAGAAATTCAGAAGAATTTCTGTAATGCAGTACGTTTCATGCTCAAAATTATATATTTGTTCCATTTTTAGAAGCTCTTACTAGGGGAAAATTCAAGAATGTGACTTACTTTTGTGTCTGACTTTTTCTTATCGGGATCATGTTGTACCATGTGCCTTATGAGGCTTTGCTGTAAAGAACAAAAAATAATTTTTATAACCTGAAATAGAAGATGAACAATATATATCAAATAATAGTATTTAAAATGCTTACTTTCATTGCAAAAATCTTCCCGCAGCCAGGGTGGTCACACACAAAAGGTTTTTTTGCCTCATGAAATGAGTGAATATGACTTTGAAGGTTGAACACTGTTGTGTATGTTCTTTTGCAGCCTTCTTTTGGACATTTAAAAACTTCTCTATCAACAGCATGAGTTTTCATATGACATTTCAGATAATCTTTGCGAGTCAATGTTTTGGAACACACTTCACAGGTAACTGGTTCTAATGGAAAAGGAAAAACAAGAGGCAGAAGCAGAACTTCTATTAATAATTCCTAAGCATAATTCTTCAAATATCTTCCCAAAGAACAATATTACTATCATTATGTTACCTTGACCACCATATTAAAAAATAATTGTGCAGCATTTCAGGTTCAGAAAGGAAAGATATTTTGAAGTATGAGAGATGCTCTTTAAGCAACTGATATTTTTTTTATCTGTATTGCATAGCTGCAGTGCAATTTCAGGAGAAGAGAGTTCTACTTAAGTCAGGCATGTCCAACCAGCAGCCAAACAGGCTACATTGGCCCTGGACAGCTGGTAATGCAAACCCACAAGATTGTAAACTTTTAATATTATGTGTATTCATATGTGCAGTCCAAGTGGCAAGCCAAAAGGTTGGACATACCTGGTTTAAATGGTTATTTTATTTGAATTTATTAGCTGCCCAATTCCAAAGAACAAATATTCCATGTACAAATGACAACACTTCAAATTTAAGAGCAAATCAAAACATTTATAGAGCATTTGAATCGGACTATAGCTATAGATCAGGCACATTTCTGAATACCAATTCATAGAAACAGATGAGTCTGATTACACCACATGCTTGTGGACTTTCAAACATATCTAGTCAGTCACAGCTGGAAAACAGGATAGTAGACTCAGTGAGCTTTCTGTGTGATCCTATGAACATTTCTTATACTTGCACATGTAATATATTATATCTACATATTCATCTCACTTAATACGCATGAGGAGAATCTATCTGAATCAAAGGTTGGTATATTCCATTTATGAAAATGTTTCTTTTAGCCATGAAGGTAGAAATAGAGTACAGGTAGTTACAGCCATTCATTTAGTGACCATTTGAAATTACAACAGCACTGAAAAAAGTGACTTATGACCGTTTTTCAGACTTACAACCCATGCAGCACCTTCATGGCTGTATGATCAAAATGTGGATGCTTGGCAACTGGCATGTATTTATCATGATTCCAGTATCCGAGGGTCATGTGATCCCCTTTTGCTACCTTCTGACAAGCAAAGTCAATGGGGAAGTCAGATTCACTTAAAAACCATATTACTAATTTAACATCTTCAGGGTTTTTTTTTAACATCTTCAGTGATTCATTTCACAACTGTGGCAAGAAAGGTTGCAAAATGAGGCAAAACTCACTTAAGTATCTTGCTTAGCAACATAAATTTTGGTCATAAGTCCAGCTTTACCTGTAGCTGAAGAACTAGTCAACAGAGCTCTAACATGAATTAGCTTCCTTTTAAGTAACAGAATAACTGCATAACTTTTAAGATGTGTTTATCAATTAATGTATGCTGCCTCAATTATCAAAGAAACTCTATGGCAACTTTAATACTTACCCACATGACTGAGTCTCATGTGTTTCAGGTATTCTGACCAGGTTTTTCCAACAAACAAACAGCTCTCTTTTTTGCATGCATAACCTGTAAGAAAAACTGATGTTAACTGGCTTCAAAAAAATAAATGCATATTTTTACTTATACCCCACCTTTATTATTTTTACAAATAATTCAAGGCAGTGAACATATCAAACAAATCATCTTATTTTCCCCACAAGCACCACCCTGGAGCTGGTTTGGGCTGAGAGGATGAGTGGCCCAAAGTGATGCAGCTGGCTTTCATGACTATACTTTCTATTTGCATTGCACCTCAACTGTCTAATAATTTATATAATATGTTCCATTTGTTTCTGACTCTTGCGTGAATTCCTTTCATGTAGCTTATTCAAGTAATCATGGTTAAAATAAGTACATGACCCCAATTCGTACTCTTAGCATTATTGAAACAAAAGGAATAATTAATTACCTTGGTGGATTTTCTCATGACGTTTTAAATGGCTGGGTGAAGAAAAGCGCTTTCCACATTCTTCATGACCACATCTGTGGTACAACAAACACAGTCACTCAAAATGAAAATAAAGATCACTGCTTATGAAATGTCAGGTATAAATTCTTGCAACTGAAAATAAACTTTTTTCCTTCAGTTCTTCGTTCTATAAAATCACCTTTCAATGAAAACATTGAGAGAAAAATCTCTGCATTCAGGAAGGTAAAAATGTGACTGTGAGAGAATGTATAAATGTATATTTTGATGTATAACTACGGTATATTAAATAAATTTAGCAATCATTGTCTATTTAATAAACACAAGCCTACATTAAAACTGGAAATTTCTGAGATGCATAGTTAGATACTATGGTTGGAAAATACAAAACTCAGATCAATTTAAACAATCAAAAGAAGAGGGGATAGAAAATAGCAAGTGTGAAAATTGGTACCTTGTAACTGAACAAGTATTTTAGTACTTCAGAACATGAATGTGTATTGTTTTTATATGAGATATCAATTTTCACACTAAAATATTAGAAGAATAATGTTCACCAGATCAGAGGGAGAAATGAGCAGTGAACTTTTTAATATCTCCTGTCACATGTGAATTTAAGCTATGCCAGTCCTATTTGGAGAACTGTAATAACATCTTCCTTATGGTAACAACTTCTAATGTCTACTTGCAAGTATCCTTAAAGTTATTAATAAAATTCATTCTCAGGCTTTAACTAAATAGGCAAAGTGTCAAAATGTTTCACTTACTTGAAAAATGGTTCACCAGTGTGTTCAGACTGATGTATTTTTAATTGCTGGTGCTTTTTAAAAGATTGTCCACAATTTTCAAAATCACACTATTTGGAAAATCAATTTGGTTACAGTCAGAGAAAATCCACAGTAAACTCACAACCTATTATATACTTTATCTTTTATCAAAAGGCTTACTACTGTATGTAATTGTATAAATTAGCAAAAAGGACCCCAAATCATCACTAATTAATCCAATGTAGTTTAGAGAATGCATTAATGCAATTAATTTGCACAAACCAACCTTTTTCAGAATGTAACCTGTCCACTATGGCAAGAAAAATATCCCTTGCCTCTTATCATATCTAATAAATTGTGATCTACAGGGATATGCACTATCTTCTGTTACTGCAAAGGAAAAGAGGAAGCCATAGATAGGTTTGCTGAGTATGGAAGATAAACTAAATTCACAAAATATTCTAAAACAGGCCTGTCAAACTGGTGGCCCACAAGCCCGATATGTCACATGCAGGCCAGATGTGGGTTTCAGGAAGTTCTGACCAATTCTGGACAACCGGTAGCAAAAATTGTGAGTAGTTCAGAGAACCGGTAGTGGAACTTTTGAGTAGTTAAAAAAACTGGTAAATACCACCTCTGACTGGCCACGCCCCCATCTATTCTCTACCTCCCGAGTTCCAGCTGATCGGGAGGAAATGGGGATTTTGCAGTAACCCTCCCCTGGAGTGGGATGGGAATAGAGATTTTACAGTATCCTTCCCTGCCACACCCACCAAGCCACGGCCAAAGAACCAGTAGTAAAACATTTTGAAACCCACCACTGGTGCAGCCCATGCCCACCCTGGCTCTGCAAAGGTAAAAAATGTTGCAATATATCAAGATCCGGCCCGTGACATGATTGAGTTTGATGCCCATATTCTAAACCAACTGATTAAGGCTTATGATGTGTAACTTCAACCATGATTATTATGCATGAAATAGCCTACATTATTAAAGCATTATGCTTTCCAGATACTGGAGACTTTCAACAGATGTTGGAAACTTCAATACACCATCAACCTGTCCCTTAACCAATCTGATTGAGCATTATGGCAAAAAACTAACATGTTCATGTTAAGGACACCAGAATTGAGAAGACTCAATGAAGTACAATCATTCAATGTTTGGAATGAAGTAGCAAAGAAATAGAGGCACTTACTACATATTTCTTCTGATGATGTCTCCGTAGAACATGCTTGTTCAAGTTTGATTTTGTTGTAAATGTTTTATTGCAATCATCTACTGTGCATCTATAGAAATATTAAAATATAATAAAAATGAATACATTGTAGTAGATATAATTAGAACAAATGCCTGATTTTAAGTAATTCAATACAAATGCAGTGGTTTCAGCCAATACAGGTTAAACATCTATCTAAATACATAAAGTACATTTATTAACAACTACCTAAATAAAAATAATTTATGCTGTCAGCAGTACTAAATTTGTTTCCTTTCTGCTAAACATACTAATATAACTTCAGTCAATAAAAACTTACAATATAATGAAGCAATGTAACATTGCAATTTAGTTATATTGTAAGCTATACAAACTGGTGTCAGAATTGGTTAGGGCTCTGTTGCCCAAATGATAATATACTTACACAAATTGTTTTTCTCCAGTATGTGTAAGAAAATGACGCTTAAGATGGAAACCTCTAGTGAAGCCTTTTCCACAGCCTTCAAAAATGCAAACAAAGGGTCGCTGGTAAATTTAAAAAAAAGATTTTTTTAAACTGATGTTTTAATTCTCTTTTTAAATGTGTACTTCTTGATTTCTCAGCTCCCATTCATGTCCCATTTTTCTCTATTTCCTTTTTGTTTGTGATAAGCAACTGTTATTTCCCTAGTTACATTAGATATTTCTCATTTTGCCAATCCACTCTTCTACCTTCTTAACAATCTATTACTGTCTATAACCACCAAGTTAAAGGCTGACAATTCAGACCTGATCCACAATGAAGAAGCAGCAAAACCTTCCAGTTACTCAAACACCCCTATCATTCATTTTCAGCCATGAAAACTGACCTATAATTTAGGTGAAAAAAGATGTTTTTAAAACAGTAGTATAACAGGGTAACACATATTAAGGATACTTGACAGTGATTAAAATCCCGAGTTGGGCTATTTTGTTTCCTACTATTGGATGCTGATAAGAGGACCACTTTTTCTTGGTGTCCACCTTAAACCCAGAATGTTCCACTGGAGAAAAACTAGTACTAGCATTTTATCTTCTCTGCTAGCCTTTTATTTATCTGAGGAGAAAAGCACAGTAGGATAATTTGGTTCTTCAAATGATTCTGGGGACCAAGCAGCAGCAGCAGTTAGAACTGTCAACTCAGTGTAAATAAAATGAGTTGCATGTAAGTCGCATCACCATTGCTCAGTACAATTTGTATACAAGTTTTCATTATATTTTTATCCCACATTTATTATCTATTAGCTAAGATCGTAATTAATACTAAATATGTGATATTAAAACTAATACATCAGGTTAAGTACTTGGAAATTTGGAGCTCCCCACTTCTGTAAGGGAGCCCAAGGGATTTAATAAAAGAAACAGCAGCAACTTAATTCAATTTAATTCATGTTTAAATCCCAGTTTCATTCCTTTGGCCTCATGCTCAACAATCTCTTATTTCTGACTAGCGCTCAGATTTTTCAGCCTAACCTAAGTTAGGCAATAGTCATTTTCCAGAGATTCCTATTTGCAGTACGCGTAACTCAAAAGAGAAAACAGACGCCGAAGGGACGAACAAGCACCTCAATTGCCATAGTAACCCCCGCGCATGCGCTCCTTCCTCAACACCGCCCTATCACAACCTACTTCTTACTGATTGGCCATCCGCCCATTGCCCACGTTCCAATGAAAAACACCGCACTCCCTTCCGCAAAGCTCTATTTCCGCCCTGAAGACCAACGGTTGGTCGTCCCGGAAAATGTTTTCATTCCACTAACCCAATCACCGCTCTAGCTCCTGGCCCGCCAGGTACCCTCTCTAGGCCCGCTACTTCATCCTCCCATACCTCTCCCGTGTGCTGACACAGGTGCGCGTCCAGTTTCCAGCCCCGGTTGAAGGTGGCATCGCAAAATGGGAACGAGCAGATGAATATCTTCTCTTGAGGCGGTGAACGGTAACGGCTCTCCTCAGGATGAGAATATTTGTGCTTCGGAGACTGAATCGTGGCGGCGGTGGTGGTAGCATCGGCGGCGGCCGCCTCCCCGACAACGAAATCCTCTCCGGCCATGTTTGGACCATAAATCATGTGATTGTGTCGTAACTCCGCCTCTCTTTTATTCGTGCTCCAGCCTTTCTGAAGCTTAACAGTTACGAACCTCCGCCCTCAGAAAACGCGTTCCCCCCCTCCCCCCCCGGCACAGAGTGCTTACAGAGGCTGCGTGAGGAGAGGGAAAACTAGTTCTGGCGCATGCGCATTGCTGCGGTTCTTTTTCTCCTAAGGGGTCTTTACCTCAAGTTGGGCCTTTTCGTGGAACATTTGCTTTCGGGGTTTTTGTTTCCCCTCTGGCTTTTTAAAACTCTAAAACTCTCAATTGAGGAACTCGTGTTTGGCCCGACTCTTCACTGTCCCTTGAAAATAATTACCGCTAGCCTTACGAAAGTTTCTTGCTTTCAAATATTTAATTGCGGTTCGGTTTCTAACTGTTTAGATTGCGCTTAAAATGCTTTTGAAAGGCTTGTATAGAAAATGTTCACGGTTTTAAGAGATACTTTAATATAATGTGGGTATTTCTTTCACTCTTTATTTCAAGTCCACCAGCAGGAAAATAGAGGGCAAGCAGGTTGAAATATGAGTTAGTGGCTCTTGGATGGAAGCTTGCCCATCTTGACTGTCAAGGTCCATGTAAAAATTTGTTATTTATTTATTTATTAAGCTTATCTGTGGCTTATTAATTGCATCTTAGGACTCCAGCAAAATTCTGATACGTTTTGAAACTTCATCTCTTAACAAACGATACCTTCTTGAATAAAGTCTAATTAACAAATGATACCTTCTTGAATAAAGTCTAATTAAAAAACGATACCTTCTTGAATAAAGTCTAATTAACAAATGATACCTCCTTGAATAAAGTCTGATTTCCTGAAGATTAAAATTCTACTATTCCATGCAAACATTTTCACTTGAAATTCATTCATTAACTAAAGAACAGATTTCAATGTTAACATCAGATTGGGAAACTGTCTGCATTGTAAACATTTCCACATAGGCATTGTAGAGCCAGATTTTTCAGAAAATAGAACAAACAACATTTTAAACTGCTTTGCCCGATTATGGGAGTTGAAGTCCACGCATCTTAAAAGTTGTTGAAATTAAGGACCTGAAGAGAGCGGATAAGATAACTTCAGTTTAAGATTTCTAAGATTATTTTGGAGTAGTACAAGTGACAACCCTCTATAGGCCCGACACTTCATCCTCCCATACCTCTCCTGTGTGCTGACACAGGTGTGCACCCAGTTTCCAGCCCCGGTTGAAGGTGGCATCGCAAAATGGGAACGAGCAGATTTGTTCTCAAAATATTTAGAAAACATGTATATCTGTATCTGATGACAGAAAGCTATTTTCATCCCAGCCAGGCCACCCATGCTTCAACTTGTGCCTCACTTCGCAGCAGTGGATCCAGCACCCCTGTCCAGCAGGACCCCGCGTCACCACTGGCCCACTTCTGCTTGCTCGTACCCACAATGGAGCAGGAGGCATAGCGGCGTGCCAGTGTCACAGCCATGAGGCGGAGGGGTGGTGGAGCCATCCCACGTGCCCCTTATCAGCTTACCTCAGGACCTTGCAGCCAGGCTGTCCATTCCCCAACATCTGCCTTGCCTCGTGGTTGCGGCACCGGCACACCATTTGGCCTCCTGTTCCATTGAAGACACAAGCGAGCAGAAGAAGTGGGCCAACAGTCATGTGGGCTCCTGCTGCACATGGGTGCTGGTGTTGCCGCTGCAAGACAGCTGTTGGGGCGTGGATGGCCTGGCTGCAGGGGCCATGAGGTAAGCTAGTGTGGGGCGCATGAGGCAGCTCGACCACCACCCAGCCTCACCTTGTGGCTGTGGCACTACAAGCAATCAGACAGAATGGGCAGCCGGGTGGCTGCTCAGACTCTTAAGTAGGGCTTATTTTGGGCTTATATTAGGTGCACGTAGAAAAACATGCTAGGGCTTATTTTCAGGATTGTTTTTACTTTCAGGGAAACCGGGTAGCAGTCAATAAAACTCAAGTAACTGGCACAATTATGATACAGGCTCAGTCATACCAGGCTGTATAATGAGGTTTTCAGGGCATAAAAATGCTGTTAGCTAGTGCTTTCTGAGAGATTTAATAGAAATATAATGCAACCTGCAGGTTTTCTGCATTGTCTTAACATAGTGAAAGAAGCAAAAGCTACTGCTTTGTTCCCATGTCACAAGGGACTGCCTGTTCTTTAGTTCTATCTCTTCCTGTCTAAAGAGAAAACACCATCCTTCAATCTTGATGTTTTCTTTTCCCTAAGGAAATAATCAATATATGAAATAAGCAGGTGCTTTGTCTGCTTTGCACATAAAATGAATGACGCATTCTTTACCTAAGAGCAAGGCTGGCAACATCTCATGGGAACTAGAAAAGCCTATCTGAGCAGACAGAACTATAAAATTCCTGATCAAATGATTCTGTGTCAGCACTATGAAGAAGCTGACTAGTACTACAGTCTAAAACACTAAAGGCAGTTTGGTAGGGTATACGCTTAGTTTTTAATATCTGTTTAGTACCAATAGGCTTATCAAGGCAACTTTCCCATACCTATCACAGTACACTGTAAAAAAGAACAATGACACATCATTCTAGCAATTAGAATGATACACTGGGAAATATTTAATTCCCATGATCAAAGCAATAATGATTGTTGAGTGTCTAATAAACCTTCCACCTGTCAACAGCCCTTTTTAAATTAAATGCAAAATACTTAGCAGTAGAGCCAGAGAAAATACCAAAGTCAGTCATCAATTCTGAGCCAATGTTTTAAATTTCTGTTTCTAAAGTTAATTATATAATATAATTCACATTATCTATAGTCCCTACCTAGTCATAACTGATTGTGTATGACAAAATAAGAAAACAAACTAGCACAAAATATGTATTTTCTTCTGAAATCCAGAAATAACTGGAAGTGAGATTTCATTTTATTGGGTATTTTTTGCTCTAAATCACATAGACATGGAGCTGTAATGAAACTTCAAGATTAAAAAAAAGAAAGCCAAAAGGACTTGTATCAAGAGAAAGAAAAAACATAATCTTTTTTTTTTTTAAAGAAAGCAAGTTTATTTTTATATTGCCTATTAATATATGAAAGGAAGAACTAGTTTTATAGCTAGAGAATGAAATTTTGTAGTTCGGATCCCTAATTGAAAAAATTCCTGACAGAAATGTAATAAAAATACACATATTACCAAAAACATATTCAATGATACAATGTACCATATGCATATATGGCAAATGCTTGAAAACAGAATTGTATATCTGTTCGAAGAAAACATAAGACAAAAATGCACATTCATTTTCCTACACACTTTTCTTTTTAAAAAATTCCTGAATTGAATCCAATAGAAGTTTTCATAATGCCATAATGCTGAGTCTTATATTAAAATCATGAACATCTATTTGTGAGGAACCATGTTTTAGAAATACCATCAGATTTGTACAGCTGATTATGGAGCCATACAGAGATACAGTAGACCAGTGATGGCTAACCTTTTTGCCATCAAGTGCCAAAAGTGTGGGGGGGGATGTGTGGGGGTCGCGCACGTGTGCTCACACCCATAATGCAATGCACTCCCCTGCACAAGCGTGCGCTCCCCCCCCCGCTGCCCTCCCGCGCATGCATGCAGGCCTCACCGAAGCCTCAGATCTTCTGGTTGGCCCGTTGTGCCATTTTTCGGTCTTCCCAGGCTTCAGGAAAGCTTCCTGAAGCCTAGGGAGGGCAAAAACCAGAGGTGGGTTCCTACCACTTCAGACAGGTTCTACTGAGTAGGTAGTAAGCCAGTGGTGACATCATGGAGCCAGTTCTGGTCCATGGATACTGCCATCTCTTTTTTTTTTTTTAATTCAGGTTTTTCTTCTTCTGCGCATGCGCAGAAGCTGAGTTTCTGGCACTGCGCATGCACCACCATCTTGTTTTTGGCCTTTGGGGGGGGGATTTTTTCTACTTTTTTCCTACTGTGCATACGTGCGTCCACACGGCGCAGTAGGCAGCGAACCAGTGGTGAGGTAAGTTAGAACCCACCCCTAGTGAAAACGGCTTCCTGCGTTCCCTCCGGAAGGCCGACAATGCCCTCGGATAGGGCTATGTGTGCCATAGGTTTGCCATCACGGCAATAGACAATCTTTTATTTTGATTTTTATGTGTCCCTTGATTTTATTTGCAGCTTTCCTCTCAGTTCATCTAATAATTTATCATGTCTAGAGCATTCTTTATGTTCATCGAAAAAGGCATTAATTATGGTAATCACTCGTGCTAAAGAATAAAAATAAGGTGACCTCTTTTTTTTTTTTTTAAGGAATCGTTTTATGTTGGAAGAAAATGGTGGATCATTTTAAAAAGTTTGGAATGAAGGTCCTTCCTATTAATTTGCATCAATAATTCCAGCATTTTTCTTTCTTTTTTAATGAACTTAAATGTTTCCATGTTTACACAGGTGAATCGGCCACAACCAAGTAAGATGTTTTCTATTACACTTTTACTAGTAAGTAAGGTCCTCTAAATCAGTAGGCTTTGTTCATGTGAAGCTATGGTTAAAAACATACAAAGAAGATGGTTTCAATTATAAGCGTTGATTGATCTGTATTTGACTTTGCCCCTTTTTAAAAACAACGTCAGTAACAACATTTGGCAAGCATCGTAAAGAGCTCTTCCATATACAGCACAAGCAAGCACTCCATCAGCCTTTGGGATAGGAAGCGCATCTGTGTTCTGTCTAGTTCCTTTCCTAAATGTCTCCCTCAATTAGATTTTATTGGAGGGAGGGAGTTGTAAACGCTCCTTTCTGTTTGAATCCTCAGGTTAACAATGCCCCCTGTGATGACCAACACAAGATGTTGCATTCAGGAAAGAGGTGCACTCAAGTAAGAGGAGATCTTTGTGACAGTATCTCCCAACATGGTCCCCATGCCCAGCTAATCACATTAGCACAAGAGAAAAGAAGTGGCCACTAGACAGCCCAATAAAGAAAAGGAGAAAAGCAAGACTAATCTTGTTAAAAGGGAAGCAAAGATAGACGCTGCTATTACACAGTGGTTTATAATGGCCCAATTTTCCCAGGGTTGGCATCACCTGTACCATTCTCCCAAACTTGCAAAAATGGAAAGAAAAACTGTGTTTTCTAAAGAAGGCTTAACTTCAAAGCAAACCATGTTTTCTATGTTTTCTAAATTATTGGGACAACAGCTTCCATAAGTATATGCTACCCACATATTTGTGTTCCATATATGTGGGTAGCACGTATGGAACACATACTCACGTTTGCATTTGCAGATATACACAAAAAGAGAGTCATTTGAGGACTTCCTTGTAGATGAGTAAGTAATATATTCAGGATTTCTTCATTGGATTATCAGTAATTGGGAATCATGACTATAGGCTATACATTTGATTTGCTGGTCAAATCTTTGAGCACATTCTGAAGCCCTAGGGTACATCCATCCAGAGGTGGGCTGCTGTGGGTTCACAGGGGTTCGGGAGAACCTCTAGCTAAAATTCTGTGCAGTTCGGAGAACCCCCAAATCCTACTCCTGCCTACCCCGCCCTGTCCCACCCAAGAGTCCCCACATGGCCCGTTTTGGATGCATGTAAGTATTTGATGGAGTTGCATGGATACCCATGGAAGTTGGATAGTAGAACACTTGGTTGGTGTGAGTAATTTTACAATAGACTTGTGTTTCTAATTTGCGATCACCGCCTCTGCTGATGAGGATATCTAGGAAAGTTAGCATGTTGTTGTTTTCTTCTTCCCTAGTGAATTTTACTCCTTTGAAGATGTATGTTCTCCCGTTGGTCCTTTTTCATTGTGACAGAGGCATCTTCTATATACCAGATCCATATTTTGGGCTGCATGCATCACTGCTATAGATTCCAGATGTTGTGTCACAATCTCTGCTATTAGCCCTGAAGGCAATGATCCCATAGGTGTTCCTTTGGTTTATTGATATACTTGTCTGTCAAACTGAAAGTATGTGGTTAAGCAAAGGTCGATAAAATCCATTATTTTAGATATTTCAGTCTTGGTGTACTTGGATATGTTAGGTGTGCTTCTACTTCTATGGTTTGTTTTTGATGCCTCCAAGCTATGTTTTGATTCCTGGCACAACCCTTGTTGTTAAGGAGGTTTCTCAGCCATTGCTATCGGTATCTTGACTGAGCCATATCCAATGGTGGGATTCAGCCAGTTTGCACCTATTCGGGAAAACCGGTTGTTAACTTTCTAAGCAGTTCGGAGAACCAGTTGTTGGAAGAAATCTTATTTTGTTTTTTTCCACTTTATAAGGCCTATGGCACCACCATCTTGTTTTTTGCTTCTGCGCATATGCAGAAGCTTTTTTTAAGTACTGTGCATGCGCGTGCGTATGGCACTTCCCTGAGCAAACTGGCAGTAACAGGATCCAGAACCCACCCCTGGGTGTATTGATAACATATCTTAAATGCGTTTTTGAATGGTTCTATTTTAGACTTTCCTAAAAGTCAGTAATGATAGAAGGGTGGTGCCATTGCAAAGTGCTCTCCCCAAGATCTGGCATGTGGAAGGAACCAATAGTATCTGTGACATGCAGAATCAATTTGGTCTAGTGGTTAAGGCACCAGGCTAGAAACTGGGAGACTCTGAGCTAGTCCCGTCTTAGCCACGAAAGCCAGCTGGGTGATTTTGGGCCAGTCACTTTCTCTCAGCCCAACTCACCTCACAGGATTGTTGTGGTGGTAAAAATACGATGAGGACAGTGTGTTGGAAATGTTTGCAGCACTGAGTTATTTGTAAAAATAATAAAAGCAAGATAGAAATAAAATGGTTTAAATAAATAAATAAATAAATAAATAAATAAATAAATGTTTACCTTACAAATAAATAATAATAATAATTAGCTTTTATGGCCCAGGAAAGTCTTTCTCCCATTGTCATCTACTAAAAGTAAACCAAGACAGAAGTTACCATTTAAAGTAAGCGATGTCTGTTTCAGCTCCCATGTGGATAGTTCTGCTATTCTACAGTTGTTTCCTAGCTTGTCTCTATTCCAGCTTTCTGCTTTAGTGGACAGCTCCTTTTCTCCCTTGCATGCCCAACACGCCAAAGTAAAGTAGAATCAAACAAAAGACACTTTTTGTCCGGTACTTCAGTTTGTTGAAATGCAGTAATTGGTTCAGAAGTGTGTCACTAATTATGCAATGTGACATTATCTGCATTTCGAACATGAGCATAAAGCCCACTTCTTATACCTGTGGAAGGTACCAGAAATTGCTAGAAATTTCGTGTGCAGGATTCAGCTGTCGATGTGATTCTTGCTTCATTGGTTGAGTTTTCTTCAAGAATTTGCATAGGTTTAAATAATCTTCATTCCTTCATTCCTTCATTCCTTCATTCCTTCTGTATCAGTTCATTAGCTGAAGCAGAGATCAGGTATCCTTTTCCTTCCCACAGATCCCATGCACTAATGCTGTTCTCTGTTGTTTTTCTAGCAGGATCTTCTCCAATAACTCAATTTCATAGTGCAGAAATTATTAATTCCCAACATGATTCTCTCTCCTTATGTACATGCCACGGTTTTCATAGTAGCGCAGATTTGAAATCTTGCACCCTTCGCTGTGCATAGAAACTACAATAGCACAAAAGATAAACAATCAGTGAAAAACATTTGCTTAAAGAAGATTGGCTTGAGAGTGTGCCATATATTTCATACAAGACAAGGATTACCTGGAATTAGTCCAACACTTAAGCACACCATAGTGGTTGATTAATTGAATCATAGGATATGGAGTAAGGAAGGATGCTAACCTATATTTTCTATAGCTTTAGTAATCTAATTCAACCCATCTTATGCTGGTTTCCCCCTTTTGGTGTTCACAATAAGTTTTAATTTTTGCAAGCCCAATAAACCACCTTTCCTTTACTTTATATAGCTGATCCTCATTATTGTGTTTTTGAAACAATTATACTATTCTATTCTGATGTACCTTGGGGCAACCTATAACCGTGATGGGCGAACCTATGGCACCTGTGCCTCAGCTGGCACGCAGAGCCCTCTCTGCGGGCACATGAGCCATCGTCCAGCTCAGCTACATTGCACATGTGCAGGACAGGTGTCCCTCCTGCTGGCCAGCTGATTTTCAGGATGTGGGGGAGGGTCGCACACATGCATGCATACGGGGAGCGTGGGGGGTGCAGGGCATCTCCCTGCGGCTCACTTTTGGTCCCAGGAGGCTGCAGGGGTCAAAGGGAGCATGGAGGTCATGCATACATGCACAGAGGTGCACGCATTGCATTATGGGTGCTGGCACACACGTGCAACTTCGCAAGCAAGCGCTTTCTGCACACGATGACCAAAAGGTTAGCCATCACTGTCCTATAAGAACAACCAGACTAAATTTTAATTAATAACTTTGGCATTTTATTTATTTATTTTCCATCATATTTATTTTTACAAATAACTTAATGCAGCGAACATATGTAGCACACCTTCCTCCTCCTATTTTTCCCCACAACAAAACCCTGTGAGGTACGTTGGACTAAATGAAATCAACTGGCCCAAGGTCACGCAACTAAGCTTTCATGGCTAAGGTGGGATTTGAACTGATGGTCTCCTGCTTTCTAGCCCAGCGCCTTAACCATTAGACCAAGCTGGCACTGTGATTAAAAGCCAGATTTACTCTTGCTTCAAATTCAAGTCATCAGTTCCCAGTTTTCATAATCTCAGTGTCTCCTAATAGTGCTGAGTTTCAATTTCCAGAAACCTAAGCCTACTGTGTCTGAATGGGTCTGATTAAGGAAAGCTGTAACATGGCATGTCAGTTTTTTTTTTTTTAATTATCCTTGAATCCTGATCTTGTCCTCGTCTTGTGGATGTGTTAAGAATAACAGGTAAGTGAAAGCTCAGTGCCAACAATCAATCAGGCTAAAAAGGTGTCAGCTCGCAAATTCGAGATGTTTCTCCAAAGCAATCCATCAAAACTGTTGCTTTCTATCTTATGTTTATAGCAGGCTCCTACCCCAATGATTAATGAAGGAAGTAAACTGTGTGGTGGCGCCGTCTTGAAGGGGGCATCTGTTAATGAAAGGAAAAGACAAGGTGGAAGGTGTCCTTTGACACCACTCTCCTATCAGCTCTGGAAACCAAGGCGGCCTGAGCCACCTTGTTTAGGGTGGGATATTTGCTGACAAAAAGTCTACGCAAACAAGAAGCCCTGTGCGAACGTGGAGGGAATAGCTGTTCCCATCTGGCAAAGGTGAATGTCATTTGCAGAGCAAACTTGTCTCTAATTCAAGCAAATACTGTTACAAGTGCTGCAGTCGGGAGAAAAGAAAACACAATTAATGGTAGGTTAGCACGACTTGAAGATGAGGAATGAGGCAGGGACACTCATATCGTAAGGAAAGATATTTTCTTAGGTCACAGTTCTCAAGTACTTCATATCAGGTGTGAAATCCAGCAGGTTCTGACAGGTTCTGGAGAACCAGTAGCGGAAATTTTGAGTAGTTCAGAGAATCGGCAATTACCACCTCTGGCTGGCCCCAAAGTGAGGTGGGAATGGAGATTTTGCAGTATCCTTCCCCCAGGAGTGGGGAGGGAATTGGGATTTTGGAGTATCCTTCCCCTGCCACGCCCACCAAGCCACACCACGCCCACCAGGCCACGCCCACAGAACCGGTAGTAAAAAAATTTGGATTTCACCACTGCTTCGTATCCATTTTCCGATCCACGTATAATTCTACGTTATTCATTTGCTATCTCATAAATTACACTCCAATGGGCAGACAGCTTATAAACTAACTGAAAATGTGACAAAATAAAAACATAAACGGCAAACAATCAAATGGCAATAAAATAAAAGGACATTTTTAAGGCAACCATGCTTTTACCTAGTCCAAAAGCTACACCGGGTTGTATTGATTTGGATTTCTGAGAGTTACAGATGTGATGATGCTCCTAGATCTCATCTAGATGACATTACCTTCCAGCATTTGGACAGTTATTACTGTTGATTGTATGCTGTTGTAATTTAGGCATGGAAATATAAACTGCCTTTGTGATCCCAGTGTCGTATTTATGGATGGCAAAAATCCATTTACAGCGCAAAAATGCCATTTCAGAAGCAGCAAAAGTCAAAGACGTTCTCAAACCAGAAACCTAGAATGGTTTTATGGTTGGTTGCATAGTCAGGCAGATGTTTAAACTGGACTTGGCATTTTTATCCATCTATCAAATCCTTCCCAAAGTCCTAGGATAAGCAGTTGTTGTTGTTTGGTGATATTAAAGGTACTGTTGTGGGATATAAGCTGTTCCTTTTGCAATTGACTAATGGTGATTTTTCAGTGCCATTCAAATGGTGACATCCTTATATTTAGCTGAATTAAGGTTCTTTGTCCTGATAAATGGAGCTCGAGCTAATCTTGGCTATCTTCTCTAAACTTGTTGCATTGAGTGATAAGAGCCAAAAGGTGTGTCGATACGGAGAATCAATGTTAGACACTCAGGGCCTGGACTACACCGTGTTTTGTGTTCAACCTGTTTACAGAAAGACTGTGCAAACATGATTACTCAGCCCTGCAGCCATTAATAATTAAGCTTAATAGCTTTCAATTGATTTTGAGGGTAGTTTCTTTTCTTTTCAAGGAAAAATAGCAATATTTCATGCGTGCAAGATACTGTATATATTTTGTCTAGGCAGCATCTGAGACACATAGCACCTTCTAGTGAGGTAAGAAGGATTCTGCTATCACTACCTTTTATCTGTCTCCTCTCTGATGTAGGTGAAACAATGTGGACTCGCACTTGCTCGTGTGCAACAGACATGATGGGGGAAAAATACACATTTGGCCGCCTTGCAGTCTACAAGTTAGATATGGTGAACTTTACACCAACTGAAGAATTATGGGAGCTGAGATCTATCACATCTGAAAGCAGCATGTTTGGAAACCAAGGCTGTATTTCCATTATTGGTCTGAATTTGGACTTGAGAACTAGAAAGTAAATGAATTACATCAATATTGGCCAGCCACATGTAATGCAAAATGTGAGAGCCAGCCTTTCGCCCTGTTGATGGGGAAATCTGGGAATTGTAATGTCTAACCGCATCGCTGATACCATTTTGAAAATATTTACCTAAATTTACTTCACAAAAGTTGAAACCACATTTAATTAATGAGATTAAAAATGCAACATTATTGGTTGGCGCTGAGAGTCACAGTAAACAACTCATTGGTTCTTATCTCTTTTCTTGCCTGTCAAAAAGTTTTGGCTGCCAATGATTTTCACACACCAGTAGTTTATATCTGCTTATTTTGTCTGTCTTGCATCTTTTCACTGTAAAATGGGTTAAAGTTAGAGTTATCAATCAATGATGGAAAGTTACTTCTGAGAATTTATGTACCAACGTTGTAATTGCAAGAAGAATTCATTCATTATGTCTGTGGTGGATCATAAATTTTTGGATACCACATCTGAACCCCATCAGTGGGTAAAAAAAAAGAATAGGAGTTGGCTCATTGACATCAAAACAATGTTATTCATAAAAAAAAGTCACACTACTGTGGCTTTACTCAGAAAGTGAATAACTCTGGATGTAATCAATTACCGGTATCTGCACTATGTTTGAAATAAGTATGTTTTAGATTTAACATAGGTTAACAATTTTGTTTTATAAATTGCACAACAGCGACACCTACTGGTTACCTTTATTATGTCTCTGCAATTATGGGTTCAATTACCATCAATTCTAGCTAACATGATAACCTCAATCTGGGCAAACAAAAAACTAGGAAGAAATTCCCTCATTAACTCCCTGGGGGTTTAATTTAATTTAATTGAAATGTAGAAAACAAGGAAGTTGCAGACTTCTGGAAAAATATTCATTTAATGAAAAGAAATTCATCTTGACATAACCAACTCACCGCAAGCGCACCCTATTCTACTCATCAGAATTACACAAAATTGTCTTCCCTTTCAAAATACAGTTTCAAAATGAATTGTTAGGATCATATATAGAAGGAATTTTCTGCAGGATCCTAATTGTGTTACCCAGGGGTGGGTTCTAATTTACCTCACCGCTGCTTCGCTTCTTCCAGGGCTGCGTAGCCACGCCTCGTGGGCATGTGCGCAATTCGCCCATGAGCGCATGCGCAGTGAAAGAAATTACAAAAAATTACCCAAACAAAAGGCTGAAAACAAGATGGCAATGCATGCACAGTGCCAGAAACGTGGTTTCTGCGCATGTGCACAAGAAAAAAAAACCCAGAAAAAATTAAAAAAAAATTTGCCCCCCAAAAAAAAGTCAAATTCCCCAAAAAAGATGGTGGCCCCCACGGACCAGAACCAGTTCCGTGATGTCACCAGTGGCTTACTTCCTACTCTATAGAACCGGTTCGAACCAGTAGTAACCCACCTCGTGTTACTGTGGTTACTTCTACCCTAGCAGAGTATCTAGGAGGAGTTGTTGCAGAGGTGGGCTCCTACCAGTTTTATCCGGTTCTATAGACTAGGTAGTAACTCCACAATGACATCACGGAGCCGGTTCTGTCAGTGTCTCCGTGGGCGCCACTATCGTGGATTTTGCTTCTGCGCATACGCAGAAGCTAATTTTTGTAGTCTACCAAAGAGAAGGACCAGGGGAGACATGATAGCAGTCTTCCAATATTTGAGGCGCTGCCACAGAGAGGAGGGGGTCAAGTTATTTTCCAAAGCACCTGAAGGACAGACAAGGAATAACGGATGGAAACTGACCAAGGAGAGATTCAACCTGGAAATAAGGAGGAACTTTCTGACAGTGAGAGCGATCAACCAGTGGAACAGAAGTTATCTTCGGACATTGTGAGAGCTCCAACACTTGAGACATGCAAGATGAGATTGGACTGCCATTTGTCAGAAATGGTGTAGGGTCTCCTGCTTAAGACTAAATGAGAGACTAGAGGGGTTGGACTAGATGATCTACAAAGTCCCTTCCAAGTCTGTTAATCTGTTAAATGCCAAGACATGACACTGAAACTGTTTTACAGTGACTTCTGAAAGTACAACATAACTCGACTTTCCTAGGTTCTACACTGCTACTATTTCAGAGATTGCAAGTGACTTTTAGAATAGAATAGGATAACAGAGTTGAACATCAATAGCAACATCTAACCCTCTGATCAAGCAGGAACCCCCACCCCTTACCATTTTAGACAAATGGTGGTCCAATCTCTTCTTAAAAACCTCCAGTATTGGAGCATTCACAGCTTCTGGAAGCAAGTGATTCTACTTCATGTATTATAGCATTTGGTGTTACTTTTCCTCCCTACAAATACCAGTCCTTGGCCCATATATTATCCAAAGAAGATTTAAACAAACAAAACAACAACAACAAAACTCTAGATATCTCATATTTTTAAAAAAATATCATTCATCAGCAGGAGAAAACTAATGGGTTATGAGACAGTTGGGTTGCAAAGCTAATCCTGTCGGAAGCCTTTTGTTCCAACATAAAATCACTTTGCTTTAAAATTAATTCAGCATATGTTGCTGCTCATAAATTCAGAGGGGAATTGGTGTTTTTGTGGTTAAGGACAGTTGCATTCTGTGGCTGCTAGACATTCCAAAGGAACACTTTCTCAAACGGGTGTTTTTTTCCTCCCCTTTGAAAAACTAATGCGGCGAAATCAATCCGATTTAAAATTAGCCACTCTTTATTAAGGGAAACAGAAGAAAATCTGCAGTGCTGATCATTCAGCAGAAGATGATCCTGGAGAGAGGATGAAAGAGCAGTATTTACGAAGATTAAAAGGACAGGTCCAACACTTCCATCCACTCCACATCAGTCAGGTTAATTCTTGTTTTCTATTTAATAAAATTGATGTGGTCTCTTTTTTCTTCTTCTCTCCCCTCCTAAAGTAATACATGATTAACATTTATTTGGTGCTAGGCTATTAACGGAGCTGCATTAGTTTTCCTAAGTGATGATTGCAGCATCCTATGTTTAGCTTTGAGGGGGTGTTTTGGTTTTGACAACCCTTTGAGAGAAATTCCCTCTTGAGGCTGTGCAACAAAGCGGCTTCTAAAAGCTCAGGAACACAGCTGCTATGCCTTGCTCCGGATTCAGGACTCTCACATTCTTTAGCAGATTAACAGAGTGGGAAGGGACCTTGCAGGTCATCTAGTCCAACCCCCTGCCTGAGCAGAAGACCCTTACATCTGCCTCTACCGAGGATCGAATTCACAACCTCCTGATAGTGAGGCAAGAGCTCCACCTCTAGGGCACCATTCACTTTTTATGAACCCCGTTGCCTAAAATTAGATCAGTAAAAGACAGAAAGGTATAGGAGTGGTGAAATAAAGCTAGGATTATTTAGAGCTCTGTTTGGGCAGCATTAAAAGCTGCTTCTATTTAGTAAGTAACCTGGCCTCCATAAAATTGCTGGAATAACAATGATCCATTAAGTCCTCATTGACTCCTGCTGCCGAGACCCCTTTTAAGGAAATTTGATTTGGTTTCTCTTTGGATTCGTTCTACAAATACAGTTGGCTTTCTGTATCTGCTTTGCACTATGTGGAATTTGGTCTGAACGGACAATATGGAGAAGGATCTGTTGCTACTTTAAATCAGGTAAGCAATCTGTTCATGGGACCACCTGGACCTCTTTGGCAGGACTGGGCAGAGTTTGGAGCAAAGTACCTGGACAAGGTGATTCAAATCATCACCAAGACAAAGCACTGTTATACTATGTGATGCAGGCAGAGATAATCCCTCTGTGTGGGACATGGAGGGTTTAGAAATATGAAACAAAAAATGAATGAAAAAATAAATGAATGAATGAATGAAAGTTTGTTCATATCCAGACACCCAAAATATCCACATGCAAATAAAACAAAACATACCTGCAAGAATATTTTACATAAATAAGTGATGGATTTGATGAACTGATTATTATTCATACACACACACATATATACACACACACACACATATATACATATATATATATATACACACACACACACGCACACACACACACACACACACACACACACACATATATATATATATTCATATTAATATATTCACAGGCACGAAGCCGAAAACTCCAGCCTGAAGATGCCGAGTGGGACCTCGTCGAAATGTCGCCAAGATACTCTCAATCTTACACAGGAAAATACCCGAATATGCCAAGACTTACATACCTATACCTACGAAAACCTACGAAAACACACACACACACATATACATTTTTTTAAAATAATTCTTCCAAAGCCATACTGCATCATAACCAGAGGTGGGTTCCTACTGGTTCTAACTGGTTCTTTAGAACCGTTAGTAACTCGGCGATGACGTTACGGAGCCGGTTCCGTTTGTGTCTCCATGGGTGCCGCCATCTTGGATTTTTTTTTATTGCTGCACACGTGCGCGCGGCACGACCCTGGGTGAACCGGCAGCAAAAGAGGATCCACAACCCACCCCTGATCCTAACATGCCTAATGTCACATGGAAGGAAGGGGCACTCTCCAAATGTTGGGTGGAATTGCAAGGTTGGAGTTTAATCCTATTTGCTGGGACAATGCAGTCTTATAGAAAATTAGTTTGAGGGGGGGAGGATTGTATGTCCCTTATAAATTTCCATGGCCAATTTCATTAAATTAAAGCTAGTTTATATTTCTGTATCTTTTAATGCCGATTCTTCAATGATCCGTAGTCTTACTGAGAAATGAACTAACTCCTGGGGGAATGTTTGGATGGGGAAAAAGAGATGCATGTCTGCTCAACTCTAAGAATCCCCTCTAATCCTTTCCTAATCTTTACTTGTTCAACGCAGAAATGATAGGCATGTTTTCAAAGAATTCAGGGTTTTCAAAATTTCACAACGAGGCCCCTAAACATCATCCACTGATTTACAGATGCCATTCTTATAACATTAAGAATGCAATGCGGGATGTCCAGCTTTTACAATTCCTACCTTTACAAAAATCTTTTCATATTCCAGTAATGCAAATCAGAGTTTATTTACCTTCAGATACATAAAAAACCCACTTCATTTCCCCCCCAAGTTTTCTGTTTAAATAAATACTAGAATAAAATAGAATGTCACAAATAACAATAATAATAAACCCAAAACATCTGGAGCACCACTTGAATACTGTCAGCATTGACAAAAATCACTATCAGTCAATTGCAAAGGACAGGTTTACTTGGAACAACTTCCATCCTGCAACAATAAATTCATCACTAACAAACAACAATGTTTGCCCATCTGAGATCCTTAGGAAGGTCTGGGTAAAAGGTGGATAAAAATGTCAAATACATTCTAAATATCTGACAGTGTAGCCAACCATAATAAATTGATATGCTGTCCCATCTCAACAGCTCTCAGCAACTCTGGATGGTGAACCAATGAAGCAGATTCCCACATGAAGATCTGATCACAGCAATTTAGTCACTTGTGCATTCATGACGGAACCGAGGTAGGCACAATAATCCCTCAATAGTGATGCTTAATAGGAGAATAATAAAGAATGCTACAGGAAAGACAGGTTTGTGTGTAGTTATGGGTTAATTATGTCTATGGAGATTCTCAGTCATCCAGGTCATAGTTGTTTCAAAGGTGCTTTTTCAAAAGGCAACTGGACTGTTTTTTCCTTGAGGAAGAAGAAGAAGTTTTGATTCTCATCCAAGAAGCTTCATGATGAACCTTCTTGGATGAGAAGTGAAACTTCTTCTTCCTCAAGGAAAAATAGTCCAGAGAAATAGAATATCTTTTTTTTTAAACAATTTTTATTTTCCACAATATTAATTTTACATTTCATTTTCATATATCACTTTTTACATATAATAATACAAATTTTCCATATTATCATACCCCCCCCTTGTATCCTTTTCATTTTTTCAAATCTTCTG
>JANHFT010008308.1:21312-36092 GCA_032467955.1 Pseudoxenodon macrops | reverse complement strand
TATATTATAAAATAGTATAAATGGTTTGTCGTGAATGCAACTGTCTGAGGGGCCCCTAGGGTGGGGCTGAAAGGCAAAAGGAAGCAGTATGCTCTGTCCCATATTTGGGATACCAGGTGATCTCGAAAAAACACTTAATCCTTCCCTCTGGTTCAGTTGATAAAGGAAGAGAACCTGTGGCTTAGAGGTTAAAGCAACTGCCTAACAGGCAGGTAGCCCGGGTTCAAATCTCAGAAGGGTATGACTAGCTGATGAGAGCTAAATAGCTTGAAATACTATCTATATTACTACTACTACGGTATTTATTTATTTATCAGCAAAATTTGTATAATATATATATTTATATTTATATTATATATATATACTATATATTATATTATACACACATATATATAATCCAAGAAGTTTCTTCAGTTCAGAGATTATCAAAATTATCTACATTGAATAACCGGTCATAGGCAGAACAGATCAAATGAACCAATAACATATTATCTTAATTAATTTGAGCTGCATATCTTCTCTTATCCTTATTAAATTTAACTTATTTTAAACCCAACTTTATGATTGTCATTTCTAAAACTGAATACTTTACTGAATCAATATGAAAACCTTCCTCAAAACTTTGAACTTTGCATTTTTTTTCTTAACTTCTTCCAAGCCTTATTCATTGTGTTGCAATGGGGTCGACTATAGTATGGTATGACAAGCTGATGTTTGTTGATTCAAGCTTAAGATGATACTATTGTTGGAATGGAATAATTAAAAGATATCCAAAGCATTTGCTATCTAGTTTTTACAATTGCTACCTATGAAAAGGCCATGTAAAAAATTACAATAGCACGACAACCCAAAGACAATTTTAATTTATTTTACTGGCATTCTAAAGGTAGAACACAAACCATTTTAGTGTAGGGTGACTTTTCCAGTATTTTCAATATAGTAAATGATCCCACTTTAATAACAATGCAAATGTAGGCAAAATAAACTTAATAAAAATTGACTAAATATCATGGTTTAGCAGGATGAATAAATAAATTAATAGATTAAGATCTGGTAAATATTATCAGGAACAGGAGGTTTTTTTTCCTCTCAGTAATTCAGCTCATCAACTTTGCCTGGTTTCAAGCAGTTTCAAGAGGTTCTCTCAAACTAATCTCCCCATTTTTCAGATAAAGGTCAGCCTAAGAATAACATGGAATAATATTGGAGTGGGAACAGAGGTGGGTTTCAGTAGGTTCTGACCAGTTCTGGAGAACTGGTAGCAGAAATTTTGAGTAGTTCGAAGAACCAGTAAATACCACCTCTGACTGGCCCCATCCCATCTATTTTCTGCCTCCCAATACCCAGTTGATCAGGATGAAATGGGGATTTTGCAGTAACCTTCCCCTGGAGTGGGGAGGAAATGGAGATTTTGCAGTATCCTTCCCCTGCCACACCCACCAAGCCACACCCACCAAGCCACACCCACAGAACCAGTAGTAAATATTTTTGAATCCCACCACTGAATGGGAGAATAAATACCATAACTGCAGACAACATGTTTTATATGTACTCTATATTGCCCACCCTTAATATGCTTGGTTAAAAGGATCAGATAGCAGAAATGAAATGCATCTATCAGGGAACTTAAATAGTCCTGCCAAGCATAGCAAAGAATACTAAGGCAGATAACTAAATAATTCTTTTGTATGTGGTAGTTTTCTATTTAAGAGAATTTAATAATCAAAGTGCAGATGCTTAGTGCTGGATAAAAACCATTTGGAAGAGATCCTCAGTCAATTCACCAATATTATCTCTAGTGTAAGGAATCATGTATTTAAAAGAGAATAAATATTTCATTATGCTAAAGTTTGTTTATTATTATAGTAAAAAAAATTGAGCCATTCTGGTTATAATCATGAGCATATTAGGCACTTTACAAGGACCATAATATTCAGCCAGATGGAGTCGATGTGCATATATTCACAATAATGTGTCTTTTAATTTTAAAAGCTGAGAAATTGCTGTTTCTATGAGAGGCTGAAATCTATTCAAGTTTACAGCCAGCAACAATCTGGCCAGGCGATATAATTAGTCATTTCTGAAAAATATAAAATAAGTTGATATTTCTCATGCCAAAATTTTAATCACACAAAGAGATGGTAATCATCATTAAGACTATTGCTATTTTTTAAAATATATTATTTAGGGTGGATGGGTGGGAGTATAAGCCAACCTATATCTGCTTATCTGCTTTCAGCTCTAAAATTACTCTTACATTCTTTAAAATTGTAAGTGAATTTCTAAACATAGTAAAGTGTTGTTGATTTTTTTTGTAATTAAGAGTGATGACAATAAGAACAAGAACTTTGGAAGGATGAAATTACCCTTATCTTCTTTTTAGCAACTTACATAGCTTAAAGTAAAATAATTATTCTATTGCACACTACCCCAGATTAATCTGTAGAATCCAAACAACATTTTCGCTATCCAATGTTGCCCAGTAGAAATCAGTTACTTAGTTCTGATTCTTAAATACATGACCAACACATATGCCCAAGATAATGCTAGCTATTTTATATTCTTTAGTCACAAAAATGTACTAACAATTAAAACGTTTATCATAGTCTTGAGTGTTTCTTATTAATTTTACTTTTCAAATGTTTATTTTCTGAAATTTCTTTAGTTTGATTATCTACAATCTAACCAGCTGGTATGATCAATCGTGGTTTCCCTTCAGAAAGTATCCTTACTTCATTGGGTTATATTAACTATCTTTGGGCTTCCCATTTTATTTTCAAAGCTTTTAATGCATACTCTCTTGTTTAGCACTTTGTCTAATAGTAATGCTTATTAGACAAACCATACAAGCTTCTCACCATTGACTGTATCAAACAAAAGACTAAACCACAAATTAATCAGCTATCCTTTGGCTTAGAATCTTAAGTGAGATACATTTAGGGTGGTAATTAACAGGACAAAGAAGAAGGGGCAAGCAAAAAGCTAGCTTGATAACATCAGTCTGATGCAAAATTGAACATACACCAATTTAAAGAAACTGCCCTTGACAAGTAGCATGTAGAACATTTTCCTATAAAGTCACAGACATGAGTCGGACATAATGAAATGGTTAAAAACAACAAACAACAACAATGTTTTGAAGACACATAGAATTATTGAGTTCTTACACATCAAATCACTGTTCCAAACAAAGATTTGGACTTATTAAAATTAAGAGCTAATCTTTTAAATTTCACAGATTTTAATGACATAAACTGTTTCCCATTGTTCATTGTTCCAGATAGAATTCAAGATAACTCTAGAAGGAAAAAGTTTGAGTAAGGGGAGATAAAAACCATTATGCTATGGTGTTGCATTATGATATGCTGGAAAACAATGTCTAACTCCTATGGCAGGAAATACTTTTCTGTATCCCTGTATCATGTATTGATTGTCTACAATGTCGTCAATAGGGATTTATTATGTTATCTATATAATTTTAAACACATTGATTTAAATACATTGATTGAGAATATAGATGTTTTCCAAATTATTCAGATTATTTGATACAGTATAGATTTTTGTGTAGTTTTAAAGAACTTAAAATTGTTTGTCAGCCATCCTAGAAACATATTAAACCCATACAATTTTATTCAGGCAACTGTTTGCATTTCATTTATCCACATCACCTACTTCTTTCTTTGTGAACATCTGGAGGGATGATAGGAAAGCATTTTCAAAAGAAATAGCATTGCAGCCGAAATCGCAGAGCTTTCACAATGGAAATGGCTTGTTTCTCTGCAACTAAAGAATAATGTGTTTTCAGAATGCTTTGAGACTGGTATTAATACATCTCTTCATGCTCTGATGACAGTTAGCATAAATATTAATAGAAATTTCATCAAAACATGATTTTAGACCAAAGTAAAACAGTATTTTGGTCTATCATTTGAATTTAGGCTAGTAGGCCATTAGGCACAATTAGGCTCTGAAAACGTTTTATTTTATTTTAAATTAGATTAACTAAAAAGGAAGTAGAAATTATTTTATGCCTTTTAATAAATATTTATTTTTATACTTCTAATAAAGCAGGAAAAAATGCACCAAACTTGAAAATTAAACTGATGACATTGATTATAATCTTAAAGCTTGAATGACAGATATCAGAAATAATTGGCAACCATTTATTGTTAGAAAAATAATATATTTTTCCTTATTGTTCCATAAAAATATAAAGAAAACATTAAAAAAACATTCAGTGAAAAAAAGGATGCATTTAAAGCATAATTAATAAGATAAGTAATAATGGGCATATAGAGATAATACTTAAAGAACATATATTTTGCTGTAATAGCATAAATACTTAGTATAAATAAATACTTTACAAAAGTCTAAATATTTTGATTTTCAGTGTTAAAATGTTGTATCTATAAATGTACTCAAAAAAGTGAAAAAGTTTTTTCACAATGTCCTACCTGTCAATGACTACTTCAGCTTCAATCGCAACAATACACGAGCACACAATAGATACAAACTTAAGGTAAACTGCTCCAAACTCGACTGCAGAAAATACGACTTAAGTAACAGAGTGCTCAATGCCTGGAATGCACTACCTGACTTTTCCCCAAACCCCCAAATCTTTAACATTAGACTGTCTACTATACGGGGCATGCAAAAGTGCACCAACGTGCCTACTGTCCCTGTCCTAATATCCTCATGTATTTGTAACCATCTCATGTATTCATAACCATGTTTATATATTTTATGTATTTCTGTAATCTTATATATGCTTGACAAAATAAATAAATAAAATAAAATGTTCCAATGAGAAACGTTTTTTTCTTCTGAGTATACTTTCCACCTAGAGCGTGTACAGTTCATAACTTCTGATGGACATTGAGAATTAAAGAAAGATGATGCATTTGACTGATGATGTTATATACACTAATAATGAAGTATCTGCCAGAAGAGAAGCAAATATCAATAACCCAACAAAGTTGAAATCTGCAGCGTCTACTAAGCAGTAGAAAAAGATTTCAGTATTTAAATCTATGCCTTAGCCCTTATCAAGGGGCAGGCTTGTAAAATACTGGCAAGCTTAATAATTGAGCTCTGTAGATCCACAGTTGGCAAATATAAGAGATATTAACAAGACAAATATGTTTTACTGTATTTACCAGCTGATTACTGTTACTTCAAAGCCTGTAAATTTTTATGTTTATTCATCTGCAATGTTAGTATAGTGACAGAAGGCAAGCTTGATGTTAATGAGAAAACAGGCTTGGGAAGTGCTGTGAAGACATTTGAGAAGCATCACTACCATTAGCTGCCTTTCAACTGTGGCATTTAAAGCCACATGCTTTTCACACTATGAATATAAGTGATTTATGAAGACACAATTGCACTGCAAAGGCATCTGTACTGGGACTTTATGTTTTGTTTCTTTTAATTACTGCAATATGTTGAGTTGCATCAATGGCTTACAGCCTGATTTGTTTTGTTTTTTTATATTAGAATTTGCAAAGTTCAACAATTTGCCTGTGTTCATTAAAGCTATAAAGCTTTTGCTACCCTTCTTGATATATTGGTCTTTGAAAGTTGGCAGAGCAAAAACAATTCATCTCTAACAAAAACATCATTTGATAAATGTTAAATTGTCTTTCTTCTTTCTTAGGGTGGTCATTCAGGCAATTATGAATATACTTCAGATTTAAACTTAACTTTTCTAATCTGTAATAAAAGATGTAAAATATAAACCTAGGATGAAACAAGTGCTATCTTTGTCCTGCTAATTCTCTGTCTTGCCATTATTGTCAACAACTAGTACTGGAGCAAATAAACCTACTATACAGATATATCATTGCAAATCGTTGGATTTTGACAAGTTTTGAAAGTACAAAAGCCCTGTGGAGGAGGGAAGCTAAGAGATTTGCACATATCTCTGGATATGTAAGAAGCAATGTTCTTGTTTATAACAGGAAGTTGAGAGATGCATGAAATGTTTGCAACAAAGCCCATGAGTGCGTGATAGAAAACTACTCTTGAAGAACTAAGGATGAAGCAAGCAGCTTGCATGAGCCAGTTATTCAATATAAAAATTGCTTTAAAATCATGGCATAGAAATGCAAAATAAAATTATAGCTGTTTTCCTTCTGCTATCTCTGTTGTATGAAATAAACAATAAGAAAACAAGCTTAGGAAAACCCTGACCTGAGATCAGATAATATCCAAAGCACATGAGCAAGCATCCCTAGCAGAAACGAAGAAAATCTGTGAACAAACAAAAGCCTATGTCTTCAAACATAGGAGAAAAAAAACCCATTTAACCTGCAAAACATCTGAGGGTATTATAGCCACAATGAGACAAAAGGTCTGACCAGCATTTTAAAGGGAAGGACTATAAACAATAGGGAAAGTTGGATGTTTTTCCTTTCATGGAGAAATAGATGAATCAGGAAAAGTCTAAAGAAGACAGGACTAAAAAGTGGGAAACAATGCATTGTGGGAAAGAGAAGGCAATGCTTCAAAGGAGCTTTACTGAGGTACCAGTCAAGATATATAAACTGATATAAGCGTAGGTTACCTGGACAGGACAACATCTGCACAGTTATTTAGAAATGAAGATTTTGTTCATGATTTCAATACAAGCTGCAAGAAGGCTGACTAGGGTAGCAAGCAGAAAGTATATAAGCTTGTAGGAGGTTCTAATAAAATTCAAAGCATGATAGAAAGCCCACATATTAAGGATGGATTTTACAGATTTGTATTCCAATTTACTAACTGTAAGTTATGTTGTCAGACACAGAGTTGAATTATTTGAGGTTACTTAAGCACAAGTGAGAATGGTGATCTATTCTTAAAAGAACATTGTTAAAATCCTTTCAGACTGGATTCCCCAAAGAATTGTAAATTTTCTGTTAAGGGAAAAAAAGAGATTGTAAAGCAACATGAACTGATAAAATGGAGCCATTACAACAGAGAACAAACCATGCAGATCTAAAGGGAAGAACTGGCCATAAATCTTAATATTACAAGCTGCGAATATGCCATAATACTCTATGTAATTTACATGACAAAATCCTTGAGAAGCAAATAGTACAAAACTAGTGAAAGTGTTGAAAATACGAGAAACGAAACAATAGTATACAGTGGATGACAAAAATCCACACCTTACCTTATTAAGCTAAGAGGAGGAAACAGTATTTTGCAATTGTCTTGTTACTATTTGTATTCAATATGGCATCAGGATAACTTGCTCATCATTTGCTTAAATAGAAAATAAATTTAGAATAAACAGATTTTGCATTCTGATAATGCTAGCATAGAATCTTGTTAAGGTATTCACAGAGTTTTATACAGAGTTTTATGCAGAATAAAAGTAACAACATTTTATACAGAGAGACAGATTTAAAGCTGACTAGGGTAGCAAGCAGAAAGTATATAAGGTTGTAAGAGGTTCTAATAAAATGCAAAGCAAGTGATAGAAAACCCACATATTAAGGATGGATTTTACAGATTTGTATTCCAATTTACAAAGAGGAATAGGATGGATCTCCTTAGCTGAGACCCTGAGGGAATATCCAAAACATGCAAGAAACCGAAAAATGGAAAGCAGCAGCAATGGGAGAAAAATAATCTTTGTCCCAATTATGAAACATTTTTCAGTCCAAATTATTTCATAGTAGCAGGCTGAGCCATTTAAATTGACTATCTGAGTATTTTTCCTTATATGGGGAATTAGAGGGATAAATTATATTGAACAGCCCCTGTTGTTTATTTAAGCTGTCTGGAAACCTCCAACTCTTTATGATGGCAAAACTATCAGTTGGGCCAACAAAAGCAAGCTACTGGAATCTCACCCTTTTGTTAATACAAAATAGCATTGTATTCAGTTGTACCAGAAAGAAAGTTTAAATTTATGAATAAAGCATATTGACACCAAGTGCTATTTAAATGGGATGTACAAAAAAATGATTTTTCAGTATTCTTCTACAGAACAAATTATTCCAATGTCAAAGTATACTTTTCTGCCTGCTTGCCTGTCTACATGGTAACTGTTATAGTCCTTGTTGTAAATGATAAATCCTTGATGCTACCTAGTTGTGTAAGCAGACTGGTTCCTACCGGTTCGGACCAGTTCTACTGAGTCGGTAGTAGGCCGCTGGTGATGCCACGGAGCCGGTTCTGTTGCTCCGTGGGCGCTGACATATATTTTGGGGATTTTTTTTTATTTTTCCAGATATTTTTTCTCCTGTGTATGCACATAAAACTGAGTTTCCGGCACTGCGCATGCATCACCATCCTGTTTTCGGCCTTTTTTTTTTTTTTTTGAAAAAAAAAAGTTGGGGATTTTACCAACCACAGTTGCTATAAATAGAGAAGTCAAATCATAGATCGGAACTTAAAAAGATCTCCAGTAGAAAACCGAGGAGGGCAACAGAAGGCTCTGGGCACATGCAAGATGGTATTGATCTGCCCATAAATCAAAGAAGCTTCTGCTTCTTTCCAAGTTGTTGCAAGAGGTTGCAAGTTGTATAAAAATGTATAATTCATTGAGCAGGCAGAGAGAACATAAATAGCACAGGCATAAAGCATTAGTTAGCATACACAGAAAATACATGAAATGTTCCTTTAGAGAATAGACCAGCCTTGAGGCAGATGATACCTCTCTGCCAAATTCTTACCTGAGGAATTCTGGTTTCTGCAAGGCCCAAATCACCTGAAACTGAGGAGGAACTGTGAGACTCAGTGGGTTCCATTCTGTTGCCAGCACTTTCTGCTTGGTTTTGAAGGAGGAGGAAAACCTCTTCCTCTATTGAGCAGAGTAGAGGTGGATTCCTACTGGTTCGGACCGGTTCTACCGAGTAGGTAGTAGGCCACTGGTGACGTCACGGAACCTGGTTCTGCTCTATGGGCGCCGCCATCTGTTTTTTTGATAATTTTTTTTGGGAAAACAATTTTTTTGAATTTTTTCCAGTTTTTTAAATTCTGCGTATGCGCAGAAGCCAACTTTCCGGCACTGCGCATGCGTCGCCATCTTGTTTTTGGCCTCTTTTTTTGGTATTTTTGGTATTTTTTTTGTACTGCGCATGAGGTGCGCCCACGCGGTGCGGGAGGAAGCGAACTGGTGGCAAGGTAAGTTAGAACCCAGCCCTGGGGAAGAGTTGAATAATATGCATGTTGTATCCATGCCAAAACACATGAGCTTCTGCTGGAGACTGAAAGAAAATGTTCTGAGTGGAATGGAGTACAATGGAAAAGACCAAAGCTATATGAGCTGGGTGGCAGTATACCTCTTCTCTCTTTGGACCACCCAATTTTCTCCCTAATTCTCCTCCATACTCTCCCACCCAATAGGTAGCTGGGAGAGAGAAAATATCTTTATTCATAGAGATGGGCCCTTGTTGCTTATGAAGCACTTTTGAGTAGACCAAGAGCTGCAGATTGTCCATCTCAGGCATAGGCCCCACGGAAGCAGAGAATACGGTATCTGTATTTATAACAAGTCAGACAGTAGATTTTCATTCTTCGTATGCAGTTATGACTTGGCTGATTCCCTCTCTTTTTTGAGAGGCAAAATCCAAGCCCTGTGTGATTGATCCCATAGATTTCACAGCTTACTTTGGCTGTAGGGAGCCCATAGATTAGATTAGAACCAGAGGTAGGTTCCTACTGGTTCTATCCGGTTCTATAAAACTGGTAGTAACTCCGCGATGATGTCACGGAGCCGGTTCTATCAGTGTCTCCATGGGCGGTGCCATCTTGGATTTTGCTTATGCGCAGAAGCTAGTTTTTGACTGACGCACATGCGCTCATGGCGCGATCTTGAACGAACTAGCAGTAAGAAGATTCAGAATCCACCTCTGATTAGAACATCTGAATATCAAGAGGGCAAAGTTAGTTTCCTTCCCATGTATTATGAAACATAATAAGCATGTGAGCTGTTAGGGTATGCCAAATAAGGGGATCACTAGGATTTGTCTATGTAATTACTCCTGCAACAGATGTCTTGTAATAATTAAATTATGCAGCGCGCCAGCTTGAAGCCAAGAGATTTGCAAGGATATGACAGTATTAAAAAGAATGTTTTAAAAGCCCAAACCATGAACTCTTTGAAGATATTTCTTGAAGGCTTTGAGGACAAAAACAGTCTGAATGCAAAGCAACGTGCTTTTATGTTAAACTTGACACTTTAAAGTTATCCTCTATCCAAAGGCTTACAAAGACAAAGACTTCTCCAATTGAATGTTGACCTCTGTAGATTAGCCCGCAAAGAGTAATGCAATGTAGTACATCCAAATCTCAAAGGACCTCGTCAAAGCTAGAATTGTCAGGAGTATTCTCTGGCCAAGATGATGGAAGCAGCTATCTTCCAAGTATACGTACTTACCGTATTTTTTGGAGTATAAGACACACCTAAGTATAAGACACACCTTAGTTTTTGGGGAGGAAAATAGGGGGGGAAATCTGCCTACCAGGTATTCATCTGGTTAGCGTCCTTAGTCTGGTCAGCTTCAGCACATTATTTTATCCCCTGATTAGGACTGGGGGAAAAAGCTTCTAAAGCACAGCTGATAGAGAGAACCAATCAACAAAGCATGCAAAGCCAGGAAGATTGTTAGCACCTGGTTAGGACTGGGAGAAACAGCTTCTAAAGCACAGCTGATAGAGAGAACCAATCAACAAAACATACAAAGGCCAGAAGATCATCAGCACCTGAAAAAAAAAGGTTCTTCGGAGGGAATAGCAATGAAAAACCCTGCAAAGACTTAGGACTGAAAAAAAGCTTCTTCAGAGAGAGTAGCAATGAAAGACTGCAAAGATCGCATTACTCTTCACTCACCTTGTTAGGTCTGAAAAAAAGCTTTGAAAAGGCTACATTCGGAGTATAAGCCGCACCCAAATTATCAGCCCCAATTTGGGAGAGAAAAGGTGCGTCTTAGAAAAATACAGTAGTTCAAGATCAGAAGATGTGGAGAAACCTTGGCTCATAGAACCGGCAAGCATTGGACACATCTGAATGGATAACATCATCATCAGTAAATCACAAGGGTTTCATAACCCAAGTTAGCAATATTCTGGAGAAGGCTTGAGACTGTGGTTTCTAGCGTTAAGGTTGTATTGACCTGGCATCTTGCAGCACCTATAATGTCCCCAAGAAAATTTCATTGGATTTGTTCATAGATTACAAAACAAGAAGGTTTTGGATTCCATTTTGAATTGATTTGGCCTGAAAATTCTTAACTGCCGCTGGGGCAAATATAGATTTTTTGCATCCTGTAGAATATCAAGATGATCTTGTGCTGTTCTGTGCTTCTTAACCAATACAGCTAGTTTGTGCTGAAATGTTCCTCTTATTTCAAAAGAAAAACATTAAATGTTTCCATTAGCTAACTTGTTATTATGAATTGTGTTATTATTAATTGTCCATTTGCATTTCTGCCTGCTTTTGAGAAAAGCACGTGTTTAATTTTGACATAATTAACAGAAGCCAGGATTTTCAGTGCCAACATGTGTTTGGAAGAATATTATTGCATCTCCACTCATATAAATGTTGGGGCATACATATCTGTGGAATAAAGCATTTTAATTAAGGAATTTATATAAATTCTGAACAGCAGTTGGGGCTAATATACAGCTCTGTTTCACACCTCTAGTTGTCTTGATATAATTAGAAAACTCTTCCTGCTACCATTATCTTTCCCTTAGGCCTGTCTTCTCATATAGCTTTCCCTTTGTAGGAAGTTAGCACCCACCCCTCTCCTAGAAAAATGAAATATTAAAAGGGCAGAATATTTCCCCCTAGAAAGGAGGCAGAAACTCAGCCCCTCCCTTTTGTGAATGGGCCATTAAGGCCTGAGCCAGTCTAGTCTACATAACAAAGATCTACCCCCTTCAGCTCCATGGTGATGGGATTAAAACATGGCCCTCAGGACATGACAGTATTAGCCCTCTACCCATCTGACCACATGGCACCTGGGAAGATTACATCAGCCAGCAAGGCTCAAACAAGCCTGGGAGACAGACAGCCTACAAAGTTAGCTAAGACCCCCCACCCAATGGGAGTCTGACCACCAATCAGATTGCATTTTTTTACACAGGAACAAGAAGCTCAAGATTGGGGCCCGGACAGGGCATAAAAGCAGGGTACTCTCAGCATCTCTGCCCTTTTTTTCTTCGCCCAACATCATCAAGGCATGTGATCCTGTCCACCATTCAAACCATATTTCCAAACAGCCACCATGTTTCCAGTGTCTTTCTCCCCACTTGGAACTGAACCCAGAAGGACATTTCTTCCAACACCATTGATATAGAAAAATAAGATGGCTAACATTAAAGCATATCAAATCCTTGGGAAGAACAATAAGCTCTAGCCCATTTCCTAAAGTGATACAGAAACGTAGAAAGGAAAAACAGGATTAAGGGGAAAGAGAGCATTATAATTTTAAAGTGACAGTTATTTATTATATAGAATAATTAACTTGTTTAAATATTTAATTTAATCCAAAGGCCCAGTGGGGCCCTCAGATGGATAAAAGTAGTGCAAATAATGAAATCCATGTAGTAGGCATTGTCTCAGGACCGTTATTGAAGAAGAAATATCATCTTATAAAAGCAGGTACCCAAAGGACAATGTATAAAATTTGGTAAACCACATCAGTCCTGCACTGTGGAACAATATTTCTTTTGAGGTTCATTTGCCTCTGAATCTGCTCATTCATAGAAAACATTTTTTTTTAAAACCTTAGGCTTTTCAAGTCCAAAGAAGTTTTGCATTTTCCCCAATATTGTTGATTTTATTGCATTTAACTGCACTATTGCCAATTCCAAACCCAGCTGAGAATGGAGGAGGTTAGGTATCAGATTCTACAACAAATCAGCCAAGATTTCAATGTCGCATCATTATTCACCAAACGCTGAACACTGCAGAACTGACAAAATGGCAGGCGAAAGCAGGGGTGGGTTTTAACTTACCTTGCTGCCAGTTTGCTTCCTCCTGTGCCGCGTGGCCACGTCTCATGGCCGCGTACCCACTTTGCACACACGCACATGCACAGTACAAAAAAATTACAAAAAATTCCCCCCAAAAAAAGGCCAAAAACAAGATGGCGACACATGTGTAGTGCCAGAAACTCAATTCTGTGCATGCACAGAAGAAAAAAAAAACGAAAAAATGCAAACAAATATTTTTTTCTCAAAACAAAAATGATGGTGGTGTCCAAGGTCCAGAACAAGTTCCGTGACGTCACCAGCAGCTTACTGCCTACTCTATAGAACCCTTCCAAACCAATAGGAACCCACCTCTGGGCGAAAGGCAAAACTGTAGACCCACAATATGGCTGGGATAATGCGAAGAACAAGAAGTTGTTTTTATTGCCCTCTTCTCTGCCCTTTTCCCAGAGTCTCAACTTCTTTTTTTACACTCTGGTGAACAAAGCCAGATGCAGCATGTAACGTTCTCTGGGCAGCTGCATTCAGGGGTGAAACTCCTCGTTCTGGATGGGGAAGAACTAGCTTCAATTCCACCCGGCAAGAGCAGAGAGCTTGGGGGTTTCAAGGCCCCTGGGAACTTCCCACCTCCTCACTGGGATCAGCACTGGGGCAGAATCCGGGGCTCCCCTTGGACTCCATTTCTGTTTCAGCTACAAACAAATGACCTTATAGCTAAAACTTCAAGAGCTAAGCAAAAGGCAGAACTCTGGGTCTGATTTTGGCCATTTTAATTCAAAACGCACATTTCTTTAGAATGAAGAAATTTAAAATGTAATTTAAATACTACAGCAGTGCCCCAGCCTGGAAAAGGCCCCCTGCCCTTGGTGTACGCAATGCTCCCTTCCGCTAACGGAAGCGATGGGGTGCTGGGATGAGAGAAATGGGTCAGCCCCAAATCGTCTCTGGACTTCTACCGCTGAGCGTGGACCTGAATGTGGATCAAACTCTGCCCATAGCACCAGTCTGAGTTCCTTGCAAAACACAGTGTGTGTGTGCGTGTGTGCATGTGCGTATGCCTCTTTCATCTGGTACCAGATGGATGGGAGCGCCCCTATTTTGCAGCGCCAGGGTGCAGCTACCACCTCATGCTTGCTTATGCTTCGCTGATATGCAGTGACAGTCTGTCATGAACTTTGGAGGAGGAGGAAGAAGAGGGGAAAGTTTGGGAAATTGAAAGGAGGGGCTGTGACTTCTTGAGAAGCTGCTTCAAGAACGCTTGAACTGACCATTAAGAAAAGAGCTTGCAACATATCAATTGGTTACCTTGGGGTGGGAAAGGAAAGACAAGGAAGGAGGACAAAGTATAATGTAGGGATTTGGGCAGGCGAATCTCAGTTCTGGCTCTGCACGACTGCAGCATGTCCCAAAGGTCCCAAAGGTGTTTTTTCAAGAGGCAACTGGACTTTCTTCTTTTTTCTTTGAGGACATTTTGCTTCTCCTCCAGGAAGCCTTTTCAGCTCTGACTGGATGGATGGATGGAGGACAATGGAAGGATTGATATGGAAACGTCTTTTAAGGAAAAACAAAGGAAGTCCAGTTGCCTCTTGAAGAAGCACCTTTGGGACAACTGAGACCGGGAGGATTGAGAATCTCCACTTCTCTACTTAGAGGTTTAAGTTCGGGGCAGGTCTGACCCAGGAAAGTGAGGCTGGTGGAACGATGCCTCAAGCCACGGTCTCCTTGGCCCCGGGCACTGCAGCAACCCCCCCCTGTCCTTTCACCCCCCCAGTGCAGGACACTTACACTGATGACACCGGGCAAGTCGACCAGCACCATCCTCTGCAAGCCAGGACCCTTGACGCTGAGCG